>JASFAT010004274.1:0-19903 GCA_031353405.1 Baronia brevicornis | reverse complement strand
TTTCTCCATGACAAAAGCGGTAAAAAATGAGAGATGAGACATCCCTCCGCAGCGTTAGAGAATCAAGCCGAATAGGCATGAAGTAATATCTTTTAAAACAAATTAATGTTAATGTTTACAATTTTTCTACTACCATGTCTATGCGTGTACATGATTTGACGTTAGCCCTTAATTTGGCAGAAAAGAAATCTTTTTTTTTTATCTTTGTGAATAATATAATATTTTGGGGAGGGATTAATTTAGGGTATTTTAGGGACCTTCTAAAAAACAATAAAAAAAAATCATGTTAATCATCGAACAAATACATGTCCTCCGTGACGAACATTTGACATAAAGAAATAACAAATATGAATGACTTGGATTTTTTTAAAGTTTATGTTCGGTGAAGCGGACAATATTTTAATATTTATTAAGGGTTACCCTTAATTTATTAAGGGTTAAGAAATAACTAATTTATTCTATGCATTCAATGTATTCAATGTCAATTATTTAAATGTACATTTTGATTGCAGCAAATCAGTTACTCGTGCGATTTCATTTACATAACACTTGCATCATTCATTATTAGAGCAACATATTACGAATCATTGTCGGTTTTATTAATATTAACTTTTAATTAGAAAATATTATATTTCTATTTTTTTTTGTATGAGATAGAATTCTATTATAATAAAAGCGTGAAACATGGAGATAGATCCGGCGGAACAGGTAATTCAGGAAGCTTCATCTCGACTGATGGTTATAAATAACATATCGGCCTCGGGTGACTCAACAATTCAAAAATTCTATACAAATAGTTGCGTGTTCATCACAGGAGGGACTGGCCTCCTGGGAAAATTGCTTATAGAGAAACTTCTCAGGTAATTTTTTTTTAAATTATTAGTTAAATATTATTAACACAATGGCCGTTCCCGTTGTGGTCGCTTGTCTGATGATCTATTGGCTGTTTTAAGTCACCAATATGCGGAAGGAGTAGGAGTAGGAGTAGGAGAGTAGGAGAGGAGTAGGAGTAGTAGGAGAGTACATACATACATCACGTACATACGTATATATCGTCACGTCAAAAAAAATCAAAAGAGATTGCAAAAAAATTCTCTGCCAAAATTATAATTCAATTACATAAATTCAGTGAGTTCTTCAAAACTATTTTTGTAGTCCGTTAAACACATTCATTCATTTATTTTATTTTATTATATGTAATATAGCTCTATACTCTTATCACTTTATATCTCATCACTTTATCACACTTAACAAATAAGAATGTTGTGTACATTAATTCTAAATAATATATCATAAAGAATAAATCTATCAATCAATCATCAGCCTGCGGCAGTCCAATGCTGAACATAGGCCTTCCAAGAAGCGCCACCTAGCCCGATCATCAACTTCACAATCCAGTTTTTCAGCCGCCCTGCGCAGATCATCGCACCATCTAGCCCGTGAGGCGTTCCACACTACATTTACCGAGACGCGGTCTCCACTCCAGCACTCGTCTCCTCCAACGATTTTCGGATCTCGGACAAACGTGACCAGCCCATTGCCACTTTAGTTTGCTAATTCGAAAGACTATGCCGGTGACTTTACTTCTCTAGCGGATTTGTTCATTCTGATTTATATATACAAGATAAACGCTGAGCATAGCTCTCTGAGCGGCTATGAGCTTGTGAAGCAGATGGACTGTCAGCGTCCCACTGTTCGAAGACTTTTTGAATATATACTTTGAATTGAATATAGACTTTTTGAATATACCTAGGACATAATCTTTATTCTATATTATTTTTTATTTCTGTGAAGATTAATAGTCAGTTGTTACTTTAGAAAATGTATTACTAAGATGGAAAGTCAACTTTACTCTAATTTTGTCTCATATTTGGGCGACAAGAGCGATGCTAGGTATCGTAAATGCTAAACCCTAGCTCCGTTTTGCTTCGTTCCCGTATGGTCTGCGCTTTAATAGCTGTATAATTTGAAAATATTCTACCTTGTCCCATATTTTTTCAGAGTATGCTTTGTACAAAAAATTATCATGTTGATTCGGCCCAAGAAAGATATGACACCACAACAAAGATTAATCGAAATGCTTAAAGACCCGGTAAGTGTTAAAGTATCCATCATTTAGTAATCGAGAAACTAAAATACTCTTGTAATTGTTGTGCAATCCTGTTTTTAATATAATAAACATCTCTGTTAACAAGGATCCTAAGCAAATTCTGGACAGAACAAGAAAAATAACCTTTTAAAAGATGCTCTTGAAAACATGGATAACAAGACATGACGACCAATTATATATATATATATATATATATATATATATATATATATATATATATATATATATATATATATATATATATATATATATATATATATATATATATATATATATATATATATATATATATATTTTTTTTTTTTGTTCCCTCTAATACAGTAGAACCCACGATTACTAACTTTGCTCGCGAAGATTTAAATAAAATTTATGCAGTAACTATAAAGCTTAATCATGGCGATCTTAAAAGCTCTGTGGCGAAACTTCCATCTATAGTTAGTTTAATTCCTGCATTAGGATAAATATATGTATGGCAAATAGGTATTTATGGTGAGTGTGGGTTATTTTGCCAATCGCCTAGGACAGACGTGGTGGTTTGGCAAACATTCCTTCCTCCAGAAGTAGGCTGATGCTCAACCGCAAGACATATGCATTTTACAATGTTATTGTTGTGTAAATATAAATTAAAATATTTAACTATGACATTTAGGTTTTAAGATTTTAGTTATTGTAAAAAAAGGTGTCATAAATAAAGTATATATACACACATATATATATATATATATATATATATATATATATATATATATATATATATATATATATATATATATATATATATATATATATATATATATATATATATATATAGACGTGACAGATGTGAAAAAAAATGTTACATTCGCACCTAGACGCCGCATTGAGCACGAATAGCGCGAACAACTATTATTCTAACTTATTAACCTAACAAGCGCCTGCAGTATTGACCTCGCCTGCACTTACTGTACTTTATTCTATAATAGAACAGACTTTGACGATAGTTTTAAAAGTATAAATGGTAGTACTTTACAGTTCCTACAGTCTGGAGAACAAATTCCTCCTTCTCCCCTCTGATTATCTCCTACTTCCGCTCCTATTTTTAACATCTTTATCCGAAAGATATAGACAGCGCATTCTTTTTTTTATGGGATAAGTAGGCAAACGAGCAGGCCTGTCGCCTGTTGGAAAGCAATCAACGCCGCCCATAGACAACCGCGACAACACAGGAGTCACGGAAGCGTTGCCGGCCTTTTAAGTATTTTGTCGTGTTTTTAATCCTGCAGATGTTCACGGTTTTCTATGGCTGCTTAGCATCAGGTAACCCGCTTGTTTTAAGAAATCTGAAATCAAGGAGATTTTATTTCTCTTTAATTGTCACAGAGCAATGATGAAAAGTAGCGTTTCCCTTGCAAGATATAAATATATGTAGTTCTGTATTCACCACTTCAAATAATCTACTTCTAGGCAACTGAGCTATGGGCAAATCTTCACAACTTGGTAGAGGCTATTACAAAGTAACAAATTTATATAATCTTCTTCTGCAATATTCTTCTTCTAAGAGTGCCTCTCCGACTTGTGAAGGTTGGCAGCCTCTTTCACTCGCTATGCCGGTCCAATCTCTGATATTACGTAGCCAAGACGTTCTTTTTCGACCAACTTGTCTTTTGCCCGCGATTTTTCCCATCATGATCAGTTGCAGCAACTTGTACGTGTCATGTCTCATGACCCAGGTAACTTTTCTAACTTTGAGGATCTGCAAAGTTCACGTTTTTGCTTGAATTGTCGGAGAACCTCGTCATTGGCCACTGTTCGAGTCCAGCAAATAGCGAGCAGCATTCGTAATGTGGGCATATAGCATCCGTCTAGGCATATCCACATTTCGAACGTTTCTATACGTTTTCCGAGGTCTTCTTTAAGCCTTACATCCGTATAGAAGAACGGACTAGATGTAACAGTGGAGCATTCTAATGCGCAAGGAAAGTTTGAGGCTGCGATTACCAAGGGCACGTTTCGTCTGCAATATTAATTAATCTAAATTTGCTTGTAACGATCAAGATACTGATTACATATATGTGTCTGCGAATACCTTTAAATTTGACGTAATACGAACCTACTTTCAGGTTTTTGAAACTTTACACTTGGACCACCCTGAATCTGTTAAACGAATTATAGCAGTTGAAGGTGAAGTTTCCAAAGAAAGACTGGGACTAAATGATAATGACTGGAAAACAATAGTTCATGAGGTTCGATTGATTGCATTAACTAATGGATTAACTGATTTTGTTTTTATACTTTATGCGAAAATGTGTGTTTTTAGGTAAATCTTATATTTCACATAGCGGCTAATGTCAGATTTGACGTTGAACTAAGTGAGGCAGTGCTGTCTAACGTAAAAAGTACTCAAGAAGCTCTACAACTCGGTAAAGCCTCCAAGAAGTTGCAAGCATTCGTGCATATTTCAACTGCGTATGCGCACGCGACTCGAGACCGCATTGGCACTAGGGTCTTGGAACAATTTTATGAGGTGCCAATGCCACCAGCAGCGATGATACAAATGGCAGAAACAATGACCAAAAAACGACTTAATGACATGACACCGGCGTAAGTAGTTCCTAATAATAAGCAATCATATACATATTTATGACTTGTTGTCGTCCACGCTGCGTCTGTTTGTTAATCGGAATCTTCGAATTTCATAATATATGTTGTAGTAGTAGAGCCACGCTGCAGATGAATACTTAGTCAATAATGGCATATTATTTGTCTGAAGCATGAATAGGCCGGCTCGCCCGGGGAAGTACGACACTTTTACAGATAAACCGGCGTCTGAGTGGCGTATGTTAAATAAAAAGTGTGTGAATTACTTGAATATCTAATATATTATATAATTATTATATATATTCAAGTAATTCAAATATAACTGAACAAAATAATTTTCATGAAATTTTGTTATATATTATGCATATTTTTTTTATAAAATTGTATTAAATAATATATATAATTTACTTTTACAGACTAATTGATGGGTGGCCCAACACATACACGTTTACGAAGGCGTTAGCTGAAGAGACAGTGCGTAATACGGCTGGAGACCTCCCCTTTTGTATCGTTAGACCGTCTATAGGTATGATATAGAATTATATTAAAATTTAATCAAAAACTTAATTATTTTTATTAGTTGGCCTTTGGCGTTTTAAAAAAAATCTGCTCGAAGCTCATATAAAATGTACACAAAGATTTCTCTCTTAATTACTCTCATTCAACAATATGGATGAATTTAATATTTGTCTCTTAAAAAAAATAATAATATCAGAACCATTTAAACAAGTCCATTAGTAAGGCAGACAATTTAAATTTCCAAACATCTGCATCCCATTTCTTTCCTGATTATACTGTTTCATTCGTTTTCAATATGGAAAGCCATGTCATTACAAGTATATCTAAGGAAAATTCGTCACTATCAGTAAAATTTGACTAAACCTTTTTGACTTGTGTATTTTGTCTTACGGGTATCAATGACAGAATCACAGAGCGATATAATTCATATATATATAAATATATATATATATATATATATATATATATATATATATATATATATATATATATATATATATATATATATATATATATATATATATATATATATATATATATATATATATTTTTTTTTTTTATGGGATAGGAGGGCAAACGAGCAAGCGTGTCGCCTGATGAAAAACAATGGAATGCCGCCCATGGACAAGCGCGACACCGCAGGAGTCACGGAAGCGTTGCCGGCCTTTTAGGTACGTATTGGCTTGTTTTTTGAAGGTTCCAATGTCGTAGCGGTTCGGAAAGACTGCCGAGGGTAGCTGATTCCACAAACTGGTGGTGCGTGGAAAGAAGTTACGGGAGAAACGCACCGTAGTCGATCGCCACTCATCCAGATGGTGGGGATGAAATTTTTCTTTACAGCGAGTTGTGCGATTGTGGAATTCGGCGGCGGGAATTATTCCAAAGCTTGGAGCACTCCCCATGATAGAAGCGGTAAAAAATGCTTTGAATGCGATCAAATGGAAGAAGTTGATACTGGGGAGCCCCGGCCCAGAGGTGAGAACAGTATTCCATGTGTGGCCTGACTTGTGCCTTGTACAGTTGGAGGCAACGGCCAGATGTGAAATACTGTCTCGCTCTACTAAGCACACCCAGCTTTTCGAGGCCAGCTTGGCCTTTTCTTCCAGATGGTCGCGGGACTGGACGTCATACGATATGTCAACGGCAAGGATATATATATATATATATATATATATATATATATATATATATATATATATATATATATATATATATATATATATATATATATATATATATAAATATAATATATATATATATATATATATATATATATATATATATATATATATATATATATATATATATATATATATATATATATATATATATATATATATATATACCGTGACTTTTTAATTACCCGAGAAAACTAAAATTCGCGTTTGTAAAAATATGTATGTCAGTAAGTAACATTCAAATATTATAGCGTTCATACAAAAATATAGTTTTATAGGACTTCAAAGATATCCTGTAAATATTACGCGACCAAATTAGATTGGTTTGGGTGCAGTTCATATTGGAATGATAATGATGTCTATTTGAACTATATAATATAAAAATATTGTATAATTTTTGGTGTATATTAAGGATATTTTTAATAATTTTTTTCTTCGCCAAATTTAATGTATATCGATAACTGAATATATTACTTAATTTTCTCGGGTAATTAAAAAGTCACGGTGTACGGTACTTTTTAATTACACGATAATATATACATATAGCGTCCTCCGAGTCAGTAAACTCAAGGGGTATTGGGCGAGTCATTGTCACAGAACCGACAACCGCTTGAGTAGACAAGTACTGAAATGGAGACCGCGTCTATGCAAACGTGGAGTGAGACGCCTTCCGGCCAGATGGGACGACGATCTGCACAGAACGGCTGGTAGAGACTTAATGCGTGAAACAGAAATACGTCTTGGGGAAGGCCTATTTCCAACAACGTCCACGTCACACAAGATCCACGTCTCAGGCTGTTGATGAATTCAAAATAAATCAACATAACATGAATTACTCCGACAAACATTTTCTACACAAGAAGTTTATTTATTTACCACTAACGTTACGATATTTGTGAAAGAGTTCAGTTCTTGAAGGTTTGACTTACGGTACTATGAAGACGTACAAAATAAATTTTTTCATTCACATATGTATATTGTTCACTTTTAGTAATTGGAACCTATTTAGAACCTGCTCCCGGATGGCTCGATGTAGGGAGTTTATATGGAGCTAGCGGGGTAAGTTTAAATTCTTTATCAAAAATTTGTAAGTTGAAGTGCAATTTATCTAATAATTGTATGTATTTTAATCATATCAACTAATTATATTATTTTTTTCAGAAAACATTACTTTTTAAGTTGTTTTTTATGGTAATTTGTAGACAAACGAGCTAGCGTGACACATGATGGAAAGCAATGAACGGTGCCCATAGATATCTGACATATCAGAGGCATTGCAAATGGTTACCGGCCTTTGTGAAAGGTGTAGGCTTGTATTTTGAAAATTCGATTACCAAATCGATGTAGTATTTCCACTTCGGTTTGGTAGGTCAGAATGGTGGTATGTGATAAGAAATTTAGAAAGAAACGAATCGCTCTTGGATGTCACTCATTTAGATGGGAGTAATAGATCTCTCTTTTTTTATTAAGGACAATAAGAAATAGCACTAATATAACTAAAAAATATAACAGTAAACAGTGTTATTATGCTACCAACCACATTGTTATTAAGGTAACATGCAACACAAAACAATAATAGGGATAAAACAGAAATATGATGAGAGAAGAAAACTATTAATAATTAATCATGTTTGAAAGGATTTGTTTTGTTGTGGGATAGGAGCCAAAACGAGCAGGCATGTCACCTAATGGAAAGCAATCAACGCCGCCCCTAGATATCCGCAGTGCCTTAGGCAGTGCAAAAGCGATGCCGACCTTTAAGAAAAGTGTCATTATGGCAGGGGGGAGAGGGCTTGGGCCTCCGGAAATTAACCGCTGACGAAAGACGAAGCGCGGCAGCTAAGCTACCGCTCAGACGCTGGTTTTCTGCGACAATATGGTACTTGCCCGGCCGAGCCGGACCATTCAAGCTACAGACAAATAGTGTGCCATTCTTAACAAAGTCTTCGTCTGCAGCGTGGCTCTACCACTACGAATTGTTTTTGTTGTAGAAGATATGTCAACATTGTTGAAATTTCTATTGTAAAGTTCAGCCACGTGAAGAATCTGAGATGACTTTAATATACCTAATTTGTCGAAAATGACGGCGACGTGGTTCGCCACCCGTCACGTCCTTATTCTCACGAGGGCAAAAAGCGACCAATGACTAGCCGTTTCGCTGCGATGAATGGCAGCGGATTTAGCTCTATGGTCTCTGCCAACCCCTGCGGGGGATAGGCGTGAATATATAAAAAAATAAAAAAAAAGCCACGTGACGAAGAATCCTTATTTTATATAGCAATCTCATGTTTTTATGTTTAATTTGTTACAGTTGGTATTAGGTCTGGGTATGGGAGTGGTGAAAGTTTTTTACGCCGACAGAAAAACATTGATTAGTTTAATTCCAGCCGATTTTGTGATAAATGCAATTATAACGGCCGGTTGGGATACAGCCAATCAAACCAAAAATGAAAAAAGGGATGGTGGAATTGAGATATATACAGTTAGTAACATAAGAAATTCTACAGAATTTGGTATGCTTCAATATTTTTGTGAAATTATTATTTTATAAATAAATAAAACAATTTACTTTTATTATAAATACCTTTTCAGTATCTACTTTAGATACACCTATGTATCTAAGGTAGATACTGCAACCATCGAAGCGATCGTCTTCTACCAACAGTTGTCGGTTCTTCAACATACATAATTAGCCTATTAGTACTTCAATTCGCTAACAGTTTGGTAGAGCTATGACAGTGGCCTAAGTTCTGTGGTTGATTACTTCTTTACGAGCCACATCCAGAGAAACTCCGAACATAACATTTAAAGTGACTGACTTTAGACCGGTTTCTGAGTTACTTTTATCTTCAGTTTAACTATTTAACGCTATCGGTTCATTAACTAATAAAAATGGGGTTTGTGGACGGTGTATTGTAATATAAGATATGCTTTGCTTCAATTACGTTTGAATTAACCGAACATCTTGTAATGTTTACCAGTGTCATAACTTTATCTAACCTATGTTCTAATGAACTACATAAATTCTGAGATTATTCATGTCATACTTTTTATTTTTGAAAAAATTACCAGTGAATAATAATTTATTCTATTTTATATAATAATATAAAGTATTATATTTTTTTAAATATATTTTTATATTATAGTAATATTATATGATAAACATATTATTTTAAAAAAATTATATTCGATATTATTTTAAATATGATAATTTTATTTTTAACATTTTGTATAATGATTAAAAAATTATATACTTTAATTATTTAACAAATATTTATAATATATTTATAATAAGTAAAATACATTTTTGTTATTTAAAAATAATTCAGAATTTTAGCGTGAACGACAGAAAAATGATAAATGATAATTAAAAAGTCTCGTAGTTGTCCTCACCGAATCCATAGCACAATCTGCCTGAAGTAGATCTAAAGGCCTATCCTTGATTGATAGGTCTGCGTATTGTTTATCACGAAAGTTCTGATCACCTTTTATGAGAATAAATAAAGTTATTACATTTTTTTTCAGGTGCACTCGGGATGATTTTGAGAACACTGAGATGGCAAGTGCCAACACCACGTTCATTGTGGTATTGCAGTGCTATAGAGACGAGTAGTTTGCTAGTGTTTTCGTTGTTGACGTGGTTGTTTTATTATTTACCGGCCTGTGTCCTGGATGGTATATGTTCGTTACTCGGGAAAGAAAGGAGGTAATTACAAACATTGACTAAATATTAACAAATAACTACTACATGGACGACCGACTGGCGGGGCCCTCCGCTCACTGAGTTAATGGTCGCGGGTTCGATTCTCGCATATATATATATATATATATATATATATATATATATATATATATATATATATATATATATATATATATATATATATATATATATATATATATATATATATATATATATATATATATATATATATATATATATATATATATATATATATATATGCATTTATAAATGTTTATTCCGAGTCTGGTAACCCCCCCGATACGCATTTCCTTTCCTGCTCTTTCCTTTCTTCTCTATCCTTTCCCTTCCGCTCCGCCAATCCACGGTCTGCCGTGCCAATGGATGCGTGACTAGGGGCGTGCCGACCGACCCGCGATCGGGCTCCCCCGGGTACTATGGTGTCTCTGCCAACCACTGCGGGGGATAGGCGCGAATATATATATATATATATATATATATATATATATATATATATATATATATATATATATATATATATATATATATACCCTTGACTTTGCGCTTGTTGTTTAAGAAAATCGGACATTTAAATTCTCTTAGTGATAATTAGATAATAAGACTATACATTTTACCTATTTTGAATTTTTATTTTTATTTCTATTTATTTAATTTTATATTTTTATAATTATAATTTTTATAGAGTATAATTGTAACTTTTGAAGTGAAATTGTAAGATTATTTTGTTAAAAGTTCACCATAGTAACATGAACTACAGTTCATTAATTTAAATTATAGTTAATGTTAACTTCAAAATTAAAGGTCTGAAAGCCGACAACGCATCTGTAATACCTATAGTGTTGCGGATGTCTATGATGTCCCTTGCTCATTTGCCTTCCTATACCATAATAAAAACATACATACATATTCTCACGCCTGTTTCCGTAGGTGTAGGCAAAGATAACAGATCTTCATCCACCACGATCCCGGCACACCTTCCTTGCTTCCTTCATACTCATCCATCTTTTCATCTATCCTTACTTTCACATTCATCGTAGCGAAACGGCTCTCCGTTAGTCGCTTCTCGCCCTCCTGGAAATTAGGACGTGACGGTCGGCGAACCACGTCGCTGTCATTTTTAATAAATTAAGATTATCCATAATAAAAAAACCACAATAAAATATGTAATACGACATTTTTCAGGAATTTTTACGTTTTTTTTTATTTGTATTTTTCAGGTTTATGAAACTTTCAGAGAAAATCAAAAAAATGTACATGATATTGTCTTTCTTCACTCTTAATGATTGGCAGCTGGTAGATAATAATTTGCAAGCACTCTCGCAGAGAATGTCGCAGACTGACCGAGTTCTATTTGATTTCGATATGGCGAACATCGATTGGGAGGTGTTTATTCAAAGATGTTGGGTGGGTATACGAAAGTACATCATCAAGGACGGTTTAAAAGACACAAGGAAAGGCATACAGAAACAGAAATATTTTTACTTCGCAAACTTCATCGTAGTGCCACTCTATATTTATATTATTTGGAAAATAACATGGTCAGCTTTGTTTTGTATCAGTTATCTATTCACCAGTGTTATTTTGTTTTTCATGTAAAGTAATAGTAAATGATAAAGTAAATTTAATCGGTCTAGACTTTTTTCTAAATATGTATTGCTTAATATTGAAGCGCGGTTGATAAATGGAAATATAATATGCAATGGAAATATAGTATGCATTGTGTTTTATTATAGTTATCCTGAATTTTAGCGATACAGTTACTCTTCAATGTATAGATATTAAAATTTTGTGCCGTTGTTAATCCTATATTTATTCTCTCTCCAACCTATTTTTGACTATGTAGACATTTTCCACCGTGACTTGTACTTGTGGTAACCAAATGAACCTCTTTGAATCCGGGTGCATTTTTCCTGTAATTTCTTTTTACGCATCAATACTCTGTGGAACCAGTTACCTTCAGCTTCATTGGATCGATCAAAAAAATAGCTTACATTATTCTTAGTGGTGTCTTAATTGGCTCAGTGGTGAGTTACTTCTTTTGAATGAGTTATTGCTGCTTGGGTCTGGGTTCGCTTCCCGCATAGGGATAAATATATGTATGCCCTACAGATATTTATTTCTAGTCTGGATATCCCACCAATGGAATTACCACCTATGGTGTTCCCACGTAATTACGACATCCATGAAATGAGTCTATTTCCATTATTTTTTTGACGTTTTATCTCCATAACTTTTGGCAGTTTTTATATACTTCATATACGCAAACCTTTCTTCCTCTTACTACCTTTATGCAGAAGATCTTCAAATATACTCAAGCTGTGCGTCGTCTGTGTGAATATGGCCGTCCCGCTTTCATACATACGACGCTCCGCTAGAGGGGCGAATAATTATATATATATATATATATATATATATATATATATATATATATATATATATATATATATATATATATATATATATATATATATATATATATATATATATATATATATATATATATATATATATATATATATATATATATATATGTATATATAGGTGTATAAATACAAATATTATCAAGAGGATCAATAAAATAAAATAAAGGATACTATAATTATCAAACAGTATGCTATATGCCACTTTAAGGTCTCTGATCACTCAAGTGAACATTCATTCTTCAAAGAAATGTCTAAAAGAATTAGTTATTACTACAACGTACCAAAAATCTAAAAGGATCACGCAAAATTGTTTAATAAAATGGCTTAAATCACTTTATTGGTCACGTAAAATAAATAAGTAATTAATTTTATTAATTATTCAAAAGTTTGGAATGTATTCAAACGAAATGAAGAGGACAGTGCGAAGGTTACAATATGTATGTATATAACATTGTTTCACATATATTGATTTTAATTTACGTATATAAATAAGGATGACTATGCCAACATTCATTTGACACAACGAGATCAGTCAGATGATACGTAAAAATAAAGTTAGAATCATTATAGATACGTTACACATTTCATAGTATCGTGTGTCATTAAAAGTTACATTAAAAACGCTTAATATGGAAATGGACCCGGCGGTGCAGATAATTCAGAAAGCTTCGTCTCGACTGACGTTAATAAATAAGGTTTCTGCATCTGGTGACTCAACAATTCAAAAGTTTTACACAAATAGTTGCGTGTTCGTCACTGGGGGGACTGGTCTGCTTGGAAAATTACTTATAGAGAAACTTCTCAGGTATGATTAATGGAGTCAGGCGTTACTTGGCGGAAATCCATTACTATGTGGACAGTCAGAATTCTTACTTAGCTAAAATCCGCGACAAGCAAACATAGAAAATTATTAATGTGTGTTTTTTTACTGGAAGTAGTGGATTTATTTTTAAAATAAATCTTACCGAAAAAACGGCGCTCAGAAACTCTCAACTTATTAACTCACTTAACGGTTGTCTTCCGTAGAGTCTACTATACTTGTTGATGCCTCGTGTTGAGGCGAAACACGTGTCGTGTACATTGTGGATAAATGGGGGTGTGTGTTTGGTGTTGTCATTTTTGATGATTGGTAAATAGAGAGTTACTGACAGCCATTTTTTCGGTAAGATTGAGTTTAAATTCCCCGTAAATCTACTTCTTCTAGTAAAAAACACATACATAAATATCGTCACGCCTATGTCCAATAGGTGTAGGCAGAGACCAAAGATATCCATCCAATACGATTCCGGCACACCTTCCTTGCTCCCAATCACTCATCTATCCTTTCTCTCACATTCATCGTAATAAAATGGCTCTTCGTTAGTCACTTCTTACCCTCATGGAAAAAACACACATTATTATTTTTCTATTATATTATTATATATATTTGTGTGATTGTCGCGGATCGTAGTTAAGTAAGAATTCTGACTGTCCACATTCTCAGGTATGATTTTTTTAATTATAAAATAAATATATAACTGACTATACAATCGAATTCTACACCTATTTTCATGACGCTCAGTTCGGGTGTAGACCAGGAATTTCAACACAGATCGCTATTTATAGCCTGAAAGTGACTGTCCAGTATTTATTTTACAGAAAAACTGGGGTATATGTCGGCTTCCTTAATCTCACTAAAACTTTTGATTGGGTATCATATAATGTGCTATGGGAAAAGATGACTATAGGAGGTGGTCAGCCGGAAAAGTTTTTGTACCTATGCAAAATCAAAGGGGTAACCTGGGGGGGGGGGGTAAGATAGGGTTAACCTTATAAACCTTATAAATCATTATAATAAATTTTTGTATCAGAAATATGCTGCAGATATCAAAATGTGTTAGCAATTTCTTTAACTTTCGCTGAAATCCGGAATTTGTGTAGTAAATTGGCTATTGCTTCATGTTCGTTCATTCCATGAGTGATGTCAGGCAGAGACCAAAACCCACTCCTTTTTTTTTAATCTCAACTGTACCATTATTTATCTCCCCCTACCCCAACGATAAAGCAAAATCTTTCTTAACGGTAGTAACGCATCTATAATACGATTATGACGTCGACGAGGGAGTCTTTGTGTTTGCAGAGTGTAGGAACATAACTTAGGGGTAAACTCTATTTCACGAGACGAATCTCGTTGGCAAAACTCACACGCACCCTGGCACCAGCCGAACACGTAGACTCACTTCGGACATCGACTTACGTAGCTTACATTTTGCTTATACGAAATACGTGCCCGATCGGTTCTCACCCCCTAGACCTTAGGGCCTAGGAGAATAATAGCGTAAAAAGTCGTATTTTATTTTGTCCGGACGCAGTATCCGATAAAGCTGTTAAAGCCAATAGACTCCCAGCAATATTTTATACTGGTAGAGCCACGCTACAGACTAATATTTTGTTAAAAATGGCATAATATTTGTCTGTAGCATGAATGGGCCGGCTCGCCCGAGGAAGAACCACACTCCCGCAGAAAACTGGTGTCTGATTGGTAGCTTACCTACCGCGCTGCGTACGGTGAGCGACCGAGTTCTGGAGGTCCAACACCCTCGCCCTCCCCTCCCATTACTACTCCCATAATGACACTTTCCTTAAAGGTCGACAACGCTTCCGCACTGCTTATGGCACTGCGGAAGTCTATGGGCGGCGTTGATTGCTTTCCATCAGGATGCCTGCTCGTTTGCCTTCCTATTCCATAAAAAAAATAATGTCTTCGAATTTAAAGAATCTCGGTGGGTAACGGATCCCCTGATCTTTGAATGCCATTTATGCACGACAGGGTTAGGCGATCTGATTTTCCTTTTACGCAATCTCTAGAATTAGTCGAAATCTACTTCGTGTTGGACCTGACACTCATTTAATTCAAATTTTCAGTATGACGATAAACACGGTAACAGAGATTTGATTCCGTTGATCGCATTCGCGTATGACCTGTTTAATGACATGCTTTAAATGATTGAAGTTTATTAGGTAAATTAATTATTATACAAATCCAAAATAATCAAACTTGTTTTATTTGGTTTCAGAGTATGTTCTGTACAAAAAGTTTTCGTATTAATTCGGCCCAAAAAGAATATGACGCCACAACAAAGATTACATGAAATGTTTAAAGACCCGGTAAGTGTCAGTTTTAGATTGAATAATGAAAAAAGTTTAATTCAGATTATTAATGGAGTCAGGCGTTACTTTACGGTAGACTCTACGGAAGACAACCATTTCGGTTGTCTTCCGTAGAGTCTACTATACCTGAAGATGCCTCGTGTTGGGGCGAAACACGTGTCGTGTACAAGATGGAAAAGTGATAGTGTGTGTTTGGCGTTGTGTGTAGTGGTTGGTGGGTGGAGAGTTGATGGCCGATTTTCGGTAAGTTTTTGGTTTAAGTTCCAAATAAATCCACTAAACCCAACGGAAAAACACACATTATTAAAGTTCTTTTATTGTTTTGTTTGTCGCGGATCTTAGCTAAGTAAAACTTTTGACTGTCCATATAAAGTTTAATTCAGTAATGAAAAAGTTAAATTTAGTAAAAACGACCAATTGGCTCAGTGGAGTCAATGATCGCGGGTTTAATACCCGCATTGGAATAAATTTATGTATGGATTAAAAATATTTATTCCGAGTCTGGTAACAATCCGCAGTGGACAAGCGTGGTGGGTTAATATCCGTTCCTCCAGAAATGGAGAGGCTGGTGCTCAGCAGTGGGAAATATATGGGATGTTAAAAAAATTAGTAATATAATATTTTAATTAGTTACTAACAAAAGTAAAATACTAAAACTACCCTATTTAATCTTTTACTAAAAGTAAAATTGAAAAGAAATAAAAATATGGGAATTATTCGTTACGCTATAAATTGTATATCGTAAGCCTGATTATCAGAATTCGTTTCGACAAATGAGAAGTGAGAAGTAAGAAAACATTTTATATATAACAATAATTAGGGCGATGATATGCAACATGAAAACATTTTCAGGTGTTCGAAACTTTACACGTGGAAAGGTCTGATTTCATTAATCGAATTATAGCAGTTCAAGGTGAAATTTCCAATGAGAAACTGGGGTTAAGTTGTAATGACTGGAATACAATAGCTAATGAGGTTCGTACATTCATATTTATTAATGAATGGAATTAATTATTTTGCATTTTTTTTCTCTGAATACAGTTTTGATTTTCAGGTAAACTTTATATATCACATAGCGGCTAACGTCAAATTTGACCTTGAATTGAGTGAAGCGGTGTTGTCTAACGTAAGAGGCACTCGAGAAGCACTACAACTCGGAAAGGCGTGCAAAAATTTGTACGCATTCGTGCATATTTCAACAGCGTATACACACGCGACTCGAGATCGCATTGGTAGTAGCGTATTAGAACAATTTTATGAGGTACCAACGCCACCAGCAGCGATGATACAAATGGCGGAAACGATGTCGAAGAAGCGACTTAATGACATAACACCGGTGTAAGTAGTTCATCGTAAAAAGCAGTCGCATATTATACATATAATACCTATTAGATTGAAGAACTTCATATGACACAACATAAAAACCAACTTGCATACCTGCGATCGTACACTGCTCTATAATTGGTCTCGTAGAGGAACCTCGTCTAAGTCCTGCTTCTACTAGTCTCTCTGCATCAGCCAGAATACTGCTTCACTAACCTCGTCTACTAAAATGATTCCTATTTCCTTGTACCTAATACAAAAAACAATTAGATAGATATACATATATGTACCAGCTACTCTCGTCGGTCTTTCCGAACCGATACGACATTGGAACCTTCAAAAAACAAACCTATACATACCTAAAAGGCCGGCAACGCTTCCGCGACTCCTGCGGTGTCGCGGTTGTCTATGGGCGGCGTTGATTTCTTTCCATCAGGCGACACGCTTGCTCGTTTGCCCTCCTATCCCATAAAATAAATGTACGTGATTTTCTACGGATCCACTATCATCGATATATCAATTATATTTATAACGTTAAGAAACTTTTATTTATATAATAATATAACAATCACGGATTTATTTTTTAAAGTATATTAAAAAAATTGTGGGGTTTTATTAAAAAATGTTAAATGGATAACTTTATTATGCTCATTTATTCTTACTTATCTTTTTCCAGACTAACTGACGGATGGCCCAACACGTACACATTTACGAAGGCACTAGGCGAGGAGATAGTGCGCACTATGGCTGGAGATTTACCCGTTTGTATCGTTAGACCATCCATAGGTAAATTATCAAATTATATTCAAATTTAATCTTTCATTGAAAAAAATTAAATAATCGAGTGTGAAAGAAGGGCGTTTTTACAGTCTCTTTTTCGCAATCGATTATTTCGCCACTTTAGAAAATTTACTACTTACCCCTTAAGAAAGAAAATCAGAACTTCTCAACTTAATGTAAAAATTGCGTAAAATTAATTGCAATTTTTTTTATGTTTGCTTATAGTGACTGGAACCTACTCAGAACCCACTCCGGGATGGATCGATATAAGTTGCGTATATGGAGCTAGTGGTGTAAGTTTACCTAATTTATCAAGAACTCCTAAAAGCACAGAAGAGAATAAACTCATCAATTATTTGTTTTTTGTACCACTGGCGATTGAGCAAGCAAGTCACCTGATTATAAACGATTACGGTGCCCGTTATGAGTAGCCGCTACGTCAAAGGTGTCACAAATGAGTTGCCGGCCTTTCGTGGATTGATACGCACGTCTCTTGAATATCCCAATGTCGTACTTGTTCGGGAACATTGCAGGTAGGCTGTTCAACGGTTGCATTGTTCGTAGTTGAAAATTGCAACTGAATTGTACAGTGGTGGACTGCTAATCATGCTGGTGATAAGGATGAAACTTATCCCCATCACGGGCAGTACGATGGTGAAACTGTACCGTTAGTAGGAGGTTCAATAATTCCTCAGAACAATCGCCATAATAAATACGATATATAATAATATATCGTATTTATTATGTTTTTTCTGCATACAGAAAGACGTCAAATCTGAACGTACAGATAATGGCTCGAACCTATTGGAAATCGTTGGTCGCCGACGATTCGGAACGCTCATCTCTGTGCTGGAACTTGGAAGTTCCAGCACAGAGATGAGCGTTCCGAAGATGAGAGCAGTTCTAAACTATTTGTTTTTTGGCAGAACATTACCTGCAGGGTTCCGTAACTACATGTAAAAAATTAATTATTTTAATGTATACTTGTCATGATTACATTATCAATGTCGTTTCGAAACTTATATAGCGTAAACTACCATATATTATGTAGCGACCGAGCTGGTAACGGATCACACATGTCCTCTACACGTAATCAAAATAAAACAATACTATTGACATGTCATCCCCATAATTAATGGAGTCAGGCGTTACTTTGCGGAAATCCATCACTATATGGACAGTCAAAAGTTTTACTTAGCTAAGATCCGCGACAAGCAAAACAATAACAGAAAATTAATAATGTGTGTTTTTCCGTTGGGTTTAGTGGATTATTTGGAACTTTAAACCAAAAACTTACCGAAAATCGGCCATCAACTCTCCACCCACCAACCACTATACACAACGCCAAACACACACCATCACTTTTCCATCTTGTACACGACACGTGTTTCGCCCCAACACGAGGCATCTTCAGGTATAGTAGACTCTACGGAAGACAACCGAAAAGTGAAACTTTTGTGTGTTTGATGGTGTGTGTTTGGCGTTGTGTATAGTGGTTGGTGGGTGGAGAGTTGATGGCCGATTTTCGGTAAGTTTTTGGTTTAAAGTTCCAAATAATCCACTAAACCCAACGGAAAAACACACATTATTAATTTTCTGTTATTGTTTTGCTTGTCGCGGATCTTAGCTAAGTAAAACTTTTGACTGTCCATATAATGTCATCCCCATTCCATTTTCTCGTATGATTACTTTGAACAATTGATGTAAACTATTTTTCCCTGCAGTGGTCATAGAAATTTTTAGAAATAGTAATAAGATTGTTATCATTTGTTGAATACTACTACATTCTTTGAAGAAAAATTAAGTCACATACATATATCGTTCATGGTATATTTATTGTTGTGCTGCAATGATTCTGTTTTGTTTTACAGTTGTTACTAGGTAGTCCGTAACTACATGTAAAAAATGAATTATATTAATGTAATACTTGTCATGATTAGATTATCAATATCATTTCGAAATTTATATAGCGTAAACTAACATATCGCACATGCCTCTGCACGTAATCAAAACAAAACAATACTATTAACATGTCATCCCCATTCCATTTACTCTTGTATGAGGTAGTATCTTAACTGTGAAGTGATGCAACAGAAGTCTGGTTTAATACTCTTTTACT
>JASFAT010004019.1:0-170821 GCA_031353405.1 Baronia brevicornis | reverse complement strand
GGGGGGGGGGGGGGGGGGGGGGGGGGTGTGTGTGTGTGTGTGTGTGTGTGTGTGTGTGTGTGTGTGTGTGTGTGTGTGTGTGTGTGTGTGTGTGTGTGTGTGTGTGTGTGTGTGTGGGGGGGGGGGGGGGGGGGGGGGGGGGGGGGGGGGGGGGGGGGGGGGGGGGGGGGGGGGGGGGGGGGGGGGGGGGGGGGGGGGGGGGGGGGGGGGGGGGGGGGGGGGGGGGGGGGGGGGGGGGGGGGGGGGGGGGGGGGGGGGGGGGGGGGGGGGGGGGGGGGGGGTGTGTGCGTGCGCGTGTGTGTGTGTGTGTGTGTGCGTGTGTGTGTGGTGTGTGAGAGTGTGTGTGTGTGTGTGGGGGGGGGGGGGGGGGGGGGGGGGGGGGGGGGGGGGGGGGGGGGGGGGGGGGGGGGGGGGGGGGGGGGTGTGTGTGTGTGTGTGTGTGTGTGTGTGTGTGTGTGTGTGTGTGTGTGTGTGTGTGTGTGTGTGTGTGTGTGTGTGTGTGTGTGTGTGTGTGTGGGGGGGGGGGGGGGGGGGGGGGGGGGGGGGGGGGGTGTGTGTGTGTGTGTGGGGGGGGGGGGGGGGGGGGGGGGGGGGGGGGGGGGGGGGGGGGGTATAACTATCACAAATAATGACCGGACTCAAATGACACAGGCCGGCAACGGGCAGCGGCGTTGCCGGTGCGAAATGTCTGGCTCCACGGTCGCCAACCCACTTGCCCAGTGTGGCGACTACGGGCACACCAACCATGAAGCGCACCATTAAAACACGGCCCCCAGTTCCCGACGGCCCCATTATTCCTGGCCACGGTAGCGGCCATGATTACGATGGAGCAGGTTTTTGTAGCCAAAGATCGGGCTAGGTGGCGCGCCTTGGGTGATGCCTATGTCCAGTAGTGGACTGCCGTGGGCGGATTGATATTGATGTTCTACGTGGTCTTTTCCTGCCGACCTTTCCATCCAAATCAACAACGTAAATTTCTTTTATCAGTCGTCTTTCATCCATCCTTTCTATGTGCCCAAAGCAATAAGCATCTTTTTCTCAATTTTTGTCATGACACTTTCTTTTAGTCTATATTGCTCTCTTATAACTTTATTCCTTATTCTATCAGTCAAAGTAACTCTACTTAACGCGTTTATTTCCATCGCTTTCATGACTCCTCTGCCAAACCTAATTTTCACTAAAAATTCAACTTCAACTCACTTTCGGATCAACGCAAACATTTTGTCGTAAAATTACTGCTCCATTCAGCCGAAACCAATTTTCACTACCATAAATCGTAGTCGGAACAAGCACTCTCCGATAAATTGCCAGTCGAGTCTTTTTAGAAACACATTATGACATTTTATCAAAGGAGTATAGGGCTCCATTATCTTGATTACCAGTTTGAGTAAACTGTCGATTGGGGGATTGACTTTCATCCATTCTTCCTTTTACATTCATCGCAGCGAAACGGCTCTCCATTAGTCGCTTCTCGCCCTCGTGGGAATCAGGACGTGACGGGTGGCGAACCACGTCGCCATCATTTTCCAACAAATTATGTATATTAAAATTTGTCTTGTGAATCTCACGAACCGCAAGGGAGGATGGAGGTCAGCCCCAGCAAAGCCCTACATGCTGACTTAAGGCACCATAGTACCTGGGGGAGCCCGATCCTGGGACGGTCGCCAGCTTGCGACTAAGCTCGCCCCTAGCCACGCATCCATTGCCAGGCACGGCAGACCGTGGATTGGCGTACTACTTTCATAAACTTAATATCTCAACAGCATGAAATTTTAAATTAGTAAGTGAAACAGTACACAGGTAGTATTTTCCTTCGATTACAAGAAAAACAAAACAAAATTGAATATAACTATGATAAAATTATATTTTTCCTGACAAACAATTATTTTTTATATATTCACGCCTATCCCCCGCAGGGGTTGGCAGAGACCACAGAGCTCCATCCGCTGCCATTCATCGCAGCGAAACGGCTCGTCATTGGTCGCTTTTCGCCCTCGTGAGAATCAGGACGTGACGGGTGGCGAACCACGTCGCCGTCATTTTCGACAAATTAGGTATATTAAAATTCGTCTGTAGTGAATCCCACGAGCCACAAGGGAGGATGGAGTTCAGCCCCAGCAGAGCCCTGCATGCTGAGGTAAGGCACCCTAGTCCCCGGGGGATCCCGACCCCGGGACGATCGGCACGTTTACAACTAGGCTCGCCCCTAGCCACGCATCCATTGGCACGGCAGACCGTGGATTGGCGGAGAGGGAGGGAAAGGATAGAGAAGAAAGGAAGGGGCAGGAAAGGAAATGCGGATTGGGGGGGTTACCAGACTCGGAATAAACATTTAAAAATCCATATAAATACCATTGACTCCGCGGGCGGAGAGCCCCGCCACTGAGCCAATCGGTCACAAACAATTGCCTGAACCAAATTTGAAGCCGCGGACAACCGGCTGGCTACCCCTATAATAGAAATTTTGCCAGAAAAATATGTCTTCTATTATCAAACAGTTTTTTACTCTATGTATTTTAATTTAGGCATTTTAATTTTTAAAAGTAATTAATTTCGTGTATCTATCACAGTATAAAATTACGTTAAAACAACTTTTAATCTTTAATAACTGATTGTAAACGTTAAACCCTACGATAACTGTCTCAGAACCAGAGACTGAATATTGATGACAGATTAGAAATTATAGCCGCGGTGATGTATAATTTGAATGAGGCGGTAGTAGAGATTGAAAAAAACATCGATGGTATTTTCAATGTAGTATATTGCATTGTGGCATCGATTTTTATCCATATATCAAAAAAATACATCGATTTGTTCTGTTAAATTGTAGGAAAGGGGTGTAAATAAATAAACAGACGCTTAAAATTCAATAATTCACTTTGTAAAAGTATATGTTGCCAGTATAGATAGAAGTGATATAATCTAAAAAATATATTTGATATACGACGTTCCCTAATTTCTTTTTGCTTAATATTATATAAAATGAATAGTATACGAAAAGTTATTTTTAAAACCTATGTGCGTTGGTTTTCTAATTGTTGTTAAATTAATTGTAATTTTTCTATTGATTACTAAGGTTTTGCTGTAGGTTAGCTTTTTTGATGCATCGAATAAAAACCATTGATATTTACTTGATTTGGAGGAATTAACGAATCATCGGATTAATTCAAGGCATTAATACTGTGAGCTTTCTCTTCTTTCAGATTTAAACGGATTATAATAGGCTGGTAAAGGTAAACCAATATAAAAAATACTATTGCTATCGTCTAGCTACGTAATCTTCGTTTACATAAATTTTGTGTTGATTCGATAGTCATTGATTAAAACTTCATTAAAAATAGTATGGTGATAGCCAACTGAATTTTGTGCTTATTATTAAACGTAAAATAGCAGGAAGAGTTTTCTGCTAACATACAACTGTTGTAAACTTTAAAAAAAACCGTGCTAGAAATGTAATTAGTTGAATAAGTAGTTTTAGGTCTATTATAATTATAACTATATACAAGAATGAATAACCAAAATCAAGATCGTAATAAAAAATATCGCAAAAAATATAAAAACTTGAAAAGACGAATTAAGAACCTAGTTTTTGTAAGTACTTACATATATGTTATATAGTTTAAGAACAAATTTAATCAAAATGAACAAAAGTCTGGCCCTTTTTCAGGAAAATGCAGCTTTGTGCGACGAAGTGGCAAAAATTCAAGAGGATATACATATTGTAAAAGAAGAAAGAAGATTCTTGTATTATAAAGTTTTAGAGCATGAAGGCGATAGTGATGATTTTCAATCTGAATCAGTTACAGCTATTAATGGTGCAAAAACAGAACCTAAAAAACGACACAGTCTTGAAGATAATGGGAAAAACACATCATCATTAACATAGATACTTGTAATTTAAAAAAAAAAAATTTCAAATTAATTTTTAAAAAATACTGGTTTAAATTGTGTAAATAGAGTTTATCTTTTTCATTGTATATTATACTTTTGTGTGACAATTTGTTAGACACAGTAATTACAATTTCAATAAATTTTCATTATCAACCTATACACATACTTCTCCCAAGGTAGATTACCCAGCCTAATTTTCAATTACATGTATTGTCTTTCTGTTAGCTGACCTGTGCTGATCAGCTATCACTCCAATATATTTGAATGTACACTCTTCCACAAAAAAGTTAATGTTAAACTTAAAATTGCTTTAAAATGTATGGGACAAATCAAAACAACTAATAAGCCAATGTATTAAGTTAGGACATTTACAACTAATAAAAAAAATGATGATTGTGATAATTAAAATGCACATGATATTTTAATTGATATTTTTTTTCACAGCCCATTTCTGGAGGAACACTCAGATGTGCATGGTCTGTCAGTATGGTACATCAAATGAGGTTGGGGTTACGAGACTCGATTGAGGGGATCAAATCCACGACCATTGGCTCCGTAGATAGTGGGCCCCACCACAGAGCTGATTATATGATATAGATATGCCAATGTTTAATAAAAATTTTAACTATGGTGACTTTAAAAGCTCTAGAGTATAAACTGCAAAAGATTTACATACAGTAGGCAATCTTCTAACCACATTTGTTGTTATTCATTTAAATTAGATTTTTGATATGATTTGAGAATCCTAATAGTTTTAAGCAAATTATAGTTTCAATCAGTATGTGAACCCAGAACAATTTTATCAAGAGCTCTTTTCGAAATTGTTCCTTAAACAATATACTCCATTGAAGTTGGGCGGCGTTGATAGCTTTCCATCAGGCGGCACGCTTACTTGTTTGCCCTCCTATCCCATAAAAAAAAAGTTTGCCGTTGATAATATGTTGAGAACTAATTACCTAGATTTCTAAATCTTTAGATAGATGTAAGGTAAACCCTTGTGAAGTTTTATATATTCTATAATACTTTAAGTTTATATAATCTTGGACCATATTTACATAGCATTTATTAGTTTTAATTTAAAAAGGTGTAATATTAAATACTATAATAAAACCTTGAATATATTTATATAAATTTATGCATTAAAATATTGTTTTTGATATCTTTTAAAGTTTATAGTCAATTACGTGATATTTTCTCAAGAATTGTGGCATACCCATCATTTATTGCAGTAGCTACTACATTTAATATTAATCTTCTCAAGTATTTAAGGGCTTAAAATGAAAAAAAAGTTAATTACATTAAAATTTTATATCATGGAACTTAAATGATAGTATTATTTAATATCTATCCCTAACATTACATAAATTATTAAAAAGTTAAAATATTTTTTTTATCATTACACTTCATTTTCTTGGGACAACTTATTTGCTTTACAATTAAATTGTTTTTTTTTTGCTTCGCTTTGTCTAATGATTTCATTCATCATCATCCTCATCATCTCCAAAAGACAGAAGTTGGTTACAACTTTTTCGTTTAAAATTTCCTTGCCTCTTTGCTTTATTTTTGCTATCTGGTAACATTGTTGGTTTTAATTTGGTTTTAAAAATAACTCGTTGGTTAAGATCAGCTTTAGTTTCACTTTTGTCTTTCTCTATCTTTTTACTTTCCATTTCTGCTTCCTCAGCTGTTAAATCACCTGCTTTCACAACCACTACTTGAGGTTTTTCACTTTCTTCATCATCAACAAAATCATTTTCCAGTTTATCAAACTTATGATTTGTATCATCATATCCTGCTTCTTTTTTTAAAACTTTAAGAAAATGGGGGTCTTCTGGTTTAATATAACTAACATTTCTTTTTCTATTCATGATTTATATTCAATATCAACATGTATACCAATATCTGAAAAAATTAAGTAGATAATTTCAGCCACAAGATTAAAAAGGTACCAATCTGTCTTAGATATTTGTTTAGTACCCTACATAAATATATATAGTTCAAGTAACATTCTATATTTAAAAAACTCTTTTTACAGGTTGGAAGGCTTATTTTTTAATATTTACAACATAAATGACTATACATTACTGTACAACATTATTAAAGAGGAAAACATGTACTCATAAATGCAAAATCCATAATAAACCTTAGTTGAATATGGGATTATTAGAAGCAGAGAGAAGTTGTGCAATGAAACTTATATAAAAAAGCTCTTGTGCTATAATTAGTGCTATCCCACAATGTCACAATATTTAGAAGGAAATATTATAGTATACTGATATAGGTATAAGTATTTATTAAATCAACAATTATTTTAAATTATTTGATTCAATAAATACTATCACAATAGTTATTTTCAATTAATAAGTCTCTTAACAATCAGTATTTAATAATCTTAAAATCTGAAATTTAACAGAAATAAACATAAAAATTCTATATTTGTGTCAAAGAATGATATGTACATTTAAACAATGTACTTTTAGTTAGATTTGATTTGAATTAATAAGAATTTCATTTTTGTTAACAAACAAATGAATATGGTCTCTACAAAAATATATCTAACTTTAATTAGATTATAATAGTTAAGATATATTTTTGTTAATAATTTTTATGGAAAAATATATACAATGTGAGTTTTATTAATAATTATTTTGTTCAGCAGAAATAATAAATGGATCACTGAAATCTTTGAGGTTTAGGAAAAAAGCCTAACAAATTTGATATATCTTAATCTTACAAAACAGTAAATGCGTTATTAATTTTATCATTTATATTAATGATAAAAATGATACCAATTTTAAAAAAAGCGCTAGATATATTTTATAGAAACATTTTAGATTATTAAATATATTTAGTGTTTTTTTTTCTACTTTTTATACTAAGTACACGATAATTTCAAGTAGAGGAATTGATATTACCACCTTATTAATACACATACTTTCACGTAACTATTATCCAGGTCCTTAAATATTATTGCCGCTTTAAAACAGCGATACTGATTATATTTTATAAAATCAATACCAAGATGTATTGGATTCTGCATATATTTAGCTGCTCTATCTACGTATCTACCCGTTAAAACGAATCCGCAAACTAAAGTAAGCATTGAGTAGATGAAAAAGATATATTTACCTTTATTTTAAAATACAAACAGAATGGTGTGCTATTTTTCCCCTATTTTCTTTTTGATTAATGATAGAGATATTGCTAAATCGATGTTGCAAATTTAATATATTTACCATATCGATGTTATAAAAACATACTCGTATGTCACGTCTGACATCAATCGATGTTACAAACCCTAATAAAGAAATACACTATTTTTATTATTTTTCTTATATCAAGCTAATAAGGATATGTCGTCTAGGTTTGTAATAAAATCAGAACTGGTTTCTACCAAGGGATACAGTTATATCTTATTGAAACATAATATATTTTAATTTAGTACAATTTTTATAAAAAAAAGTCAGCTGTATCCACAATCTATATAGCTATATAATACAACGAACATATATTGAAATCCATCCCCTAAGCAGGTAAAATTTGGGCTGAAGGTGATAAAATATTTATGGTTCCTCTAGTTTTTGAGTTTTGAAAACAAATTATAATCACCAAAGTAAGTTTTTGTTGCGATTTTTACGGTTGGCCTTTTGCTACGCTTCGGCTAACTGTCACTAAATGCGTCAGATGTGCAGAGGCATACTGTGGCGGAGTGCTCGGTCACAAAAGTTGACAACACCCATGTGCAAACTGCGCAAAGGTGCACGTAGCCTGCGATAAGAGAATCCAAGCTTCTGTCTGCAAAAAACAGCAAAAAGAGGGTTGCGTTGCTCTCCTTGTTGCGTGCAAAACCACTGGTTGAAACCCTTACGTAAGACTTAGTAAAGCGCCCGCAAGCATCGTAGAGAACCGTACTGCTGATTACGGGTATGGAACCCGTCAATCGTGATTGCGTAGGCCACGAGGGATTGTGAGTCGGAACTCAATCACAAAATATAGAAAAACACTGACCTCTATCCTCGGAGAAGAGTTTTTCTGAGGCACAAATATTTACTCTCGAGGCGAATCTCATTCTCATTAAGTGCGTCATTAACTGTTATCTGACATCGATGATCGTTTCATCCTCAAAATATGTTTTCCTTTAAAAAAAAGACCTTCAACCGCAGCTCTAGACGCAATTGCAGCGTTATATTGAATAAACAGTTTGATTAAAACTGATACATCTAGAAATGCAACATCTGTAATGGTGTCTTTTGACTAAGTTACGTAATTCAAACAAAACTACGCCGAAAATTAATATAATGACAAATGTTGACAATAGCTCAATTTATCGGATGTGGACAGTCTTTACTTTTCGGTTGTCTTCCGTAGAGTCTATTATACCTGAAGATGCCTCGTGTTGAGGCGAAACACGTGTCGTTTACAAGATGGACAAATGGTAGTGTGTGTTTGGTGTTATGTATAGTACACAGCACCAAACACACACTACCACTTGGTGGGGGTGGGTGGAGAGTTACTGACGGCCGTTTTTTGGTCAGTTTTGGTTTAAGTTCCAGGTAAATCCACTTCATCCAGCAGGAAAACACACATTTTTAATTTTTTTTTCATCATAGATTGTTTGCTTGTCGCGGATCTTAGCTAAGTAAAAGTTTTGACTGTCCATATAGTGATGGATTTCCGCAAAGTAACGCCTGACTTCATTAATCAATTTAACGGAAGTTAAGAATTCCATTGATATGTTAGTTTAATTTAATTTAAGCTATAGATTAATTTCATTAAAGAACGATTAATATATGAGTAAATTAAACGTAAATAATATGTGTTATTTTGATCTTCGAGTACCATTTGATCTTTCCGTGTCCGAAATGAATCGTACATGCATTGTCAACAAAAAGCTGTTCAATATTATTGAAATGTAGGACAAAGAAAATATAGGACAAAGAATAGGGTTCTATCATAATTAGTAAAGCAATAGGTTTAGGAGTTAAAAGTACTCCTAAACCTATTGATTTATTTGTCTACTGATAAAATGTAACTACTGATCTTATTTATTTGGTATAAATAGGTCAGGTATGATTCAAATATTTTATAAGCACTGGTTGGTATCCGTGTGTTTTTAACTTTATAACAAATATTGTTTTAATTTAATGAAAAGTAACATCTATAATTATTCTTTTATTTATCAACAGACAGATTTACTACTTACTTAGGTTAGGCCATTAGGCCCGAATATTGTTAATCACTCTGGTATTTTAAAATACTAGAAAATTATTCAGTGTACAATCTATTATACACTGAATAATTTTCTAGTATATACTTATTACTACACATTATATATAACATATATAATGTGTAGTGATAAGTATATACTAAAAAATTATTCAGTGTATAGTAGATAAAATACACATTATATACGAAATGCAATGCATGATTTCAAGTATCGAATGCAAAGTATTGATTAAAAAAATGTCGGGTATTTAATAAAAAAATCTCGATACCAAAAGATATCGATAGTTTTTCTATGTCCCTAAATGCATAGACATAACTCAGAGACATAACGACGACATGTATGTAGCTTTTTCAAGCTTCACGAAAACAACGGATTAATGTGTATGGAAGTGCATTTGATGTATTACGCTGCAAAGTATATTTGAGGGTAAGTTATTTTGTGATCATTAAAAAAATACATTGTTTTAGAGTAATACCGAAAGTAATTCATAGTTTTTAAAAAATATAAACGTACATAATTCGTCGAAAACGTCATTGATAATCATACGGGTGTGTGCTTGATATTATTGCTTTTCTGTGTAATATTTACTTATCCGGATCGCCGGGTAAGAGATTGCTGAAGTTATGTTACTTTAAACGTATTGCTGGTTCACAATCATACTATATGGTTTATCTTACTACTAATTAGAGGTTAGGGCTTGTTTTGCCCTTTCTAATTGTACTTTTATTTATTTCAGTGTGACATGTTTTTGGAATGAATGTGAATAAACCAATATATTTTTGATTATAAAAAGGGGATCAAATTTAATATAGCTTTATACCATAATCAAAATGGCAACTTTAGAGCAACAAGCTGCTAAACTCTTGGACTTCAACCAAAAACTAGACATCACTCTACTTGATAGCATTGTTGAATGCTTATATACATCTGTTGGAGAACAACAGCGCATTGCCCAAGATATATTAACAACACATAAGGAACATCCTGATGCTTGGACTCGTGTTGATACCATACTGGAATTTTCTCAAAATCAGCAAACTAAATACTATGCATTACAAATATTAGAACAAGTAATACAAACACGGTGGAAAGTGCTGCCAAGAAATCAATGTGAGGGCATAAAGAAGTATATTGTTGGACTGATCATTAAGAACTCATCAGATCCAATTACTATGGAAAATAATAAAGTTTATTTGAAGAAATTGAACATGATATTAATTCAAGTATTAAAAAGGGAATGGCCACATAATTGGGAAACCTTTATAAGTGATATTGTTGGTGCATCTAAAACAAATGAAAGTCTTTGTCAAAACAACATGGTTATATTAAAATTACTTAGTGAGTAAGATAAACCAATGTTTCTCTCATATTTTTGTATAAATTGATTGAATCTGTATCCTTCATAAACTCCCTTACTACCTCACCATTTTCATTCTCCACTACCAGTACTTCTTCTGGTCTTGCCATTCGCGAAATCATTATGTAACGTACACTACTTAACACATCAGCATACAAAGCTTTCCTACCCAAACTTTTTCCAAGACTATATAATCCAGCAGAATGAGAACATGGGGCTATTTTATACAAGTCTGTTGCCAATGCATTCCAAAATTCTAGACAAATTTTAAAAATCTCCACTTCTTCAACCTCTGATATCAATACTAAATATCGAAGGGCATTCATAAGTGTATTATTAAGGCCTCTTCTCTCTATTAATTGTCCATGTTCTTTTAAGTAAGTACAAAGAAATAAGGCCAAATTTTGTATAAAAACTTGTTCTTGATCTCTACCAGCAGAATAAGCCTCACGTATGTTAGTTGTAAGAGGTAACATAACTTCTAGTTGTTCCATCGTCTGCACTAGAAGGGCTACAAATTGTTCCTCATAATTGCTTACAGTCACACCAGCAATTTCTGTCAAACAGCTTAATGTTACATTACGAAACATAGGGACATTCAAAAACTTAAAAATGAGAGTACTTATCAATTTCATTTCAAAAATATAACCAAGAGGAATCCAATTCAAAAACCTCAACAAAGTGTGCAGAGTTGCATCTACCAAGGGTGCATTTTGTGAATTCTCAAGGACAAACTGACATAATTGAAAGATTTGGCTAAATTCTGAACACATGGTGTCTTTGAGATGTTTAGCTTTAGTTTGTGTCAGTTGTCCTGTACTGAAAACAAACACTTCCTCACTAAGTAATTTTAATATAACCATGTTGTTTTGACAAAGACTTTCATTTGTTTTAGATGCACCAACAATATCACTTATAAAGGTTTCCCAATTATGTGGCCATTCCCTTTTTAATACTTGAATTAATATCATGTTCAATTTCTTCAAATAAACTTTATTATTTTCCATAGTAATTGGATCTGATGAGTTCTTAATGATCAGTCCAACAATATACTTCTTTATGCCCTCACATTGATTTCTTGGCAGCACTTTCCACCGTGTTTGTATTACTTGTTCTAATATTTGTAATGCATAGTATTTAGTTTGCTGATTTTGAGAAAATTCCAGTATGGTATCAACACGAGTCCAAGCATCAGGATGTTCCTTATGTGTTGTTAATATATCTTGGGCAATGCGCTGTTGTTCTCCAACAGATGTATATAAGCATTCAACAATGCTATCAAGTAGAGTGATGTCTAGTTTTTGGTTGAAGTCCAAGAGTTTAGCAGCTTGTTGCTCTAAAGTTGCCATTTTGATTATGGTATAAAGCTATATTAAATTTGATCCCCTTTTTATAATCAAAAATATATTGGTTTATTCACATTCATTCCAAAAACATGTCACACTGAAATAAATAAAAGTACAATTAGAAAGGGCAAAACAAGCCCTAACCTCTAATTAGTAGTAAGATAAACCATATAGTATGATTGTGAACCAGCAATACGTTTAAAGTAACATAACTTCAGCAATCTCTTACCCGGCGATCCGGATAAGTAAATATTACACAGAAAAGCAATAATATCAAGCACACACCCGTATGATTATCAATGACGTTTTCGACGAATTATGTACGTTTATATTTTTTAAAAACTATGAATTACTTTCGGTATTACTCTAAAACAATGTATTTTTTTAATGATCACAAAATAACTTACCCTCAAATATACTTTGCAGCGTAATACATCAAATGCACTTCCATACACATTAATCCGTTGTTTTCGTGAAGCTTGAAAAAGCTACATACATGTCGTCGTTATGTCTCTGAGTTATGTCTATGCATTTAGGGACATAGAAAAACTATCGATATCTTTTGGTATCGAGATTTTTTTATTAAATACCCGACATTTTTTTAATCAATACTTTGCATTCGATACTTGAAATCATGCATTGCATTTCGTATATAATGTGTATTTTATCTACTATACACTGAATAATTTTTTAGTATATACTTATCACTACACATTATATATGTTATATATAATGTGTAGTAATAAGTATATACTAGAAAATTATTCAGTGTATAATAGATTGTACACTGAATAATTTTCTAGTATTTTAAAATACCAGAGTGATTAACAATATTCGGGCCTAATGGCCTAACCTAAGTAAGTAGTAAATCTGTCTGTTGATAAATAAAAGAATAATTATAGATGTTACTTTTCATTAAATTAAAACAATATTTGTTATAAAGTTAAAAACACACGGATACCAACCAGTGCTTATAAAATATTTGAATCATACCTGACCTATTTATACCAAATAAATAAGATCAGTAGTTACATTTTATCAGTAGACAAATAAATCAATAGGTTTAGGAGTACTTTTAACTCCTAAACCTATTGCTTTACTAATTATGATAGAACCCTATTCTTTGTCCTATATTTTCTTTGTCCTACATTTCAATAATATTGAACAGCTTTTTGTTGACAATGCATGTACGATTCATTTCGGACACGGAAAGATCAAATGGTACTCGAAGATCAAAATAACACATATTATTTACGTTTAATTTACTCATATATTAATCGTTCTTTAATGAAATTAATCTATAGCTTAAATTAAATTAAACTAACATATCAATGGAATTCTTAACTTCCGTTAAATTGATTAATGAAGTCAGGCGTTACTTTGCGGAAATCCATCACTATATGGACAGTCAAAACTTTTACTTAGCTAAGATCCGCGACAAGCAAACAATCTATGATGAAAAAAAAATTAAAAATGTGTGTTTTCCTGCTGGATGAAGTGGATTTACCTGGAACTTAAACCAAAACTGACCAAAAAACGGCCGTCAGTAACTCTCCACCCACCCCCACCAAGTGGTAGTGTGTGTTTGGTGCTGTGTACTATACATAACACCAAACACACACTACCATTTGTCCATCTTGTAAACGACACGTGTTTCGCCTCAACACGAGGCATCTTCAGGTATAATAGACTCTACGGAAGACAACCGAAAAGTAAAGACTGTCCACATCCGATAAATTGAGCTATTGTCAACATTTGTCATTATATTAATTTTCGGCGTAGTTTTGTTTGAATTACGTAACTTAGTCAAAAGACACCATTACAGATGTTGCATTTCTAGATGTATCAGTTTTAATCAAACTGTTTATTCAATATAACGCTGCAATTGCGTCTAGAGCTGCGGTTGAAGGTCTTTTTTTTAAAGGAAAACATATTTTGAGGATGAAACGATCATCGATGTCAGATAACAGTTAATGACGCACTTAATGAGAATGAGATTCGCCTCGAGAGTAAATATTTGTGCCTCAGAAAAACTCTTCTCCGAGGATAGAGGTCAGTGTTTTTCTATATTTTGTGATTGAGTTCCGACTCACAATCCCTCGTGGCCTACGCAATCACGATTGACGGGTTCCATACCCGTAATCAGCAGTACGGTTCTCTACGATGCTTGCGGGCGCTTTACTAAGTCTTACGTAAGGGTTTCAACCAGTGGTTTTGCACGCAACAAGGAGAGCAACGCAACCCTCTTTTTGCTGTTTTTTGCAGACAGAAGCTTGGATTCTCTTATCGCAGGCTACGTGCACCTTTGCGCAGTTTGCACATGGGTGTTGTCAACTTTTGTGACCGAGCACTCCGCCACAGTATGCCTCTGCACATCTGACGCATTTAGTGACAGTTAGCCGAAGCGTAGCAAAAGGCCAACCGTAAAAATCGCAACAAAAACTTACTTTGGTGATTATAATTTGTTTTCAAAACTCAAAAACTAGAGGAACCATAAATATTTTATCACCTTCAGCCCAAATTTTACCTGCTTAGGGGATGGATTTCAATATATGTTCGTTGTATTATATAGCTATATAGATTGTGGATACAGCTGACTTTTTTTTATAAAAATTGTACTAAATTAAAATATATTATGTTTCAATAAGATATAACTGTATCCCTTGGTAGAAACCAGTTCTGATTTTATTACAAACCTAGACGACATATCCTTATTAGCTTGATATAAGAAAAATAATAAAAATAGTGTATTTCTTTATTAGGGTTTGTAACATCGATTGATGTCAGACGTGACATACGAGTATGTTTTTATAACATCGATATGGTAAATATATTAAATTTGCAACATCGATTTAGCAATATCTCTATCATTAATCAAAAAGAAAATAGGGGAAAAATAGCACACCATTCTGTTTGTATTTTAAAATAAAGGTAAATATATCTTTTTCATCTACTCAATGCTTACTTTAGTTTGCGGATTCGTTTTAACGGGTAGATACGTAGATAGAGCAGCTAAATATATGCAGAATCCAATACATCTTGGTATTGATTTTATAAAATATAATCAGTATCGCTGTTTTAAAGCGGCAATAATATTTAAGGACCTGGATAATAGTTACGTGAAAGTATGTGTATTAATAAGGTGGTAATATCAATTCCTCTACTTGAAATTATCGTGTACTTAGTATAAAAAGTAGAAAAAAAAACACTAAATATATTTAATAATCTAAAATGTTTCTATAAAATATATCTAGCGCTTTTTTTAAAATTGGTATCATTTTTATCATTAATATAAATGATAAAATTAATAACGCATTTACTGTTTTGTAAGATTAAGATATATCAAATTTGTTAGGCTTTTTTCCTAAACCTCAAAGATTTCAGTGATCCATTTATTATTTCTGCTGAACAAAATAATTATTAATAAAACTCACATTGTATATATTTTTCCATAAAAATTATTAACAAAAATATATCTTAACTATTATAATCTAATTAAAGTTAGATATATTTTTGTAGAGACCATATTCATTTGTTTGTTAACAAAAATGAAATTCTTATTAATTCAAATCAAATCTAACTAAAAGTACATTGTTTAAATGTACATATCATTCTTTGACACAAATATAGAATTTTTATGTTTATTTCTGTTAAATTTCAGATTTTAAGATTATTAAATACTGATTGTTAAGAGACTTATTAATTGAAAATAACTATTGTGATAGTATTTATTGAATCAAATAATTTAAAATAATTGTTGATTTAATAAATACTTATACCTATATCAGTATACTATAATATTTCCTTCTAAATATTGTGACATTGTGGGATAGCACTAATTATAGCACAAGAGCTTTTTTTATATAAGTTTCATTGCACAACTTCTCTCTGCTTCTAATAATCCCATATTCAACTAAGGTTTATTATGGATTTTGCATTTATGAGTACATGTTTTCCTCTTTAATAATGTTGTACAGTAATGTATAGTCATTTATGTTGTAAATATTAAAAAATAAGCCTTCCAACCTGTAAAAAGAGTTTTTTAAATATAGAATGTTACTTGAACTATATATATTTATGTAGGGTACTAAACAAATATCTAAGACAGATTGGTACCTTTTTAATCTTGTGGCTGAAATTATCTACTTAATTTTTTCAGATATTGGTATACATGTTGATATTGAATATAAATCATGAATAGAAAAAGAAATGTTAGTTATATTAAACCAGAAGACCCCCATTTTCTTAAAGTTTTAAAAAAAGAAGCAGGATATGATGATACAAATCATAAGTTTGATAAACTGGAAAATGATTTTGTTGATGATGAAGAAAGTGAAAAACCTCAAGTAGTGGTTGTGAAAGCAGGTGATTTAACAGCTGAGGAAGCAGAAATGGAAAGTAAAAAGATAGAGAAAGACAAAAGTGAAACTAAAGCTGATCTTAACCAACGAGTTATTTTTAAAACCAAATTAAAACCAACAATGTTACCAGATAGCAAAAATAAAGCAAAGAGGCAAGGAAATTTTAAACGAAAAAGTTGTAACCAACTTCTGTCTTTTGGAGATGATGAGGATGATGATGAATGAAATCATTAGACAAAGCGAAGCAAAAAAAAAAACAATTTAATTGTAAAGCAAATAAGTTGTCCCAAGAAAATGAAGTGTAATGATAAAAAAAATATTTTAACTTTTTAATAATTTATGTAATGTTAGGGATAGATATTAAATAATACTATCATTTAAGTTCCATGATATAAAATTTTAATGTAATTAACTTTTTTTTCATTTTAAGCCCTTAAATACTTGAGAAGATTAATATTAAATGTAGTAGCTACTGCAATAAATGATGGGTATGCCACAATTCTTGAGAAAATATCACGTAATTGACTATAAACTTTAAAAGATATCAAAAACAATATTTTAATGCATAAATTTATATAAATATATTCAAGGTTTTATTATAGTATTTAATATTACACCTTTTTAAATTAAAACTAATAAATGCTATGTAAATATGGTCCAAGATTATATAAACTTAAAGTATTATAGAATATATAAAACTTCACAAGGGTTTACCTTACATCTATCTAAAGATTTAGAAATCTAGGTAATTAGTTCTCAACATATTATCAACGGCAAACTTTTTTTTTATGGGATAGGAGGGCAAACAAGTAAGCGTGCCGCCTGATGGAAAGCTATCAACGCCGCCCAACTTCAATGGAGTATATTGTTTAAGGAACAATTTCGAAAAGAGCTCTTGATAAAATTGTTCTGGGTTCACATACTGATTGAAACTATAATTTGCTTAAAACTATTAGGATTCTCAAATCATATCAAAAATCTAATTTAAATGAATAACAACAAATGTGGTTAGAAGATTGCCTACTGTATGTAAATCTTTTGCAGTTTATACTCTAGAGCTTTTAAAGTCACCATAGTTAAAATTTTTATTAAACATTGGCATATCTATATCATATAATCAGCTCTGTGGTGGGGCCCACTATCTACGGAGCCAATGGTCGTGGATTTGATCCCCTCAATCGAGTCTCGTAACCCCAACCTCATTTGATGTACCATACTGACAGACCATGCACATCTGAGTGTTCCTCCAGAAATGGGCTGTGAAAAAAAATATCAATTAAAATATCATGTGCATTTTAATTATCACAATCATCATTTTTTTTATTAGTTGTAAATGTCCTAACTTAATACATTGGCTTATTAGTTGTTTTGATTTGTCCCATACATTTTAAAGCAATTTTAAGTTTAACATTAACTTTTTTGTGGAAGAGTGTACATTCAAATATATTGGAGTGATAGCTGATCAGCACAGGTCAGCTAACAGAAAGACAATACATGTAATTGAAAATTAGGCTGGGTAATCTACCTTGGGAGAAGTATGTGTATAGGTTGATAATGAAAATTTATTGAAATTGTAATTACTGTGTCTAACAAATTGTCACACAAAAGTATAATATACAATGAAAAAGATAAACTCTATTTACACAATTTAAACCAGTATTTTTTAAAAATTAATTTGAAATTTTTTTTTTTTAAATTACAAGTATCTATGTTAATGATGATGTGTTTTTCCCATTATCTTCAAGACTGTGTCGTTTTTTAGGTTCTGTTTTTGCACCATTAATAGCTGTAACTGATTCAGATTGAAAATCATCACTATCGCCTTCATGCTCTAAAACTTTATAATACAAGAATCTTCTTTCTTCTTTTACAATATGTATATCCTCTTGAATTTTTGCCACTTCGTCGCACAAAGCTGCATTTTCCTGAAAAAGGGCCAGACTTTTGTTCATTTTGATTAAATTTGTTCTTAAACTATATAACATATATGTAAGTACTTACAAAAACTAGGTTCTTAATTCGTCTTTTCAAGTTTTTATATTTTTTGCGATATTTTTTATTACGATCTTGATTTTGGTTATTCATTCTTGTATATAGTTATAATTATAATAGACCTAAAACTACTTATTCAACTAATTACATTTCTAGCACGGTTTTTTTTAAAGTTTACAACAGTTGTATGTTAGCAGAAAACTCTTCCTGCTATTTTACGTTTAATAATAAGCACAAAATTCAGTTGGCTATCACCATACTATTTTTAATGAAGTTTTAATCAATGACTATCGAATCAACACAAAATTTATGTAAACGAAGATTACGTAGCTAGACGATAGCAATAGTATTTTTTATATTGGTTTACCTTTACCAGCCTATTATAATCCGTTTAAATCTGAAAGAAGAGAAAGCTCACAGTATTAATGCCTTGAATTAATCCGATGATTCGTTAATTCCTCCAAATCAAGTAAATATCAATGGTTTTTATTCGATGCATCAAAAAAGCTAACCTACAGCAAAACCTTAGTAATCAATAGAAAAATTACAATTAATTTAACAACAATTAGAAAACCAACGCACATAGGTTTTAAAAATAACTTTTCGTATACTATTCATTTTATATAATATTAAGCAAAAAGAAATTAGGGAACGTCGTATATCAAATATATTTTTTAGATTATATCACTTCTATCTATACTGGCAACATATACTTTTACAAAGTGAATTATTGAATTTTAAGCGTCTGTTTATTTATTTACACCCCTTTCCTACAATTTAACAGAACAAATCGATGTATTTTTTTGATATATGGATAAAAATCGATGCCACAATGCAATATACTACATTGAAAATACCATCGATGTTTTTTTCAATCTCTACTACCGCCTCATTCAAATTATACATCACCGCGGCTATAATTTCTAATCTGTCATCAATATTCAGTCTCTGGTTCTGAGACAGTTATCGTAGGGTTTAACGTTTACAATCAGTTATTAAAGATTAAAAGTTGTTTTAACGTAATTTTATACTGTGATAGATACACGAAATTAATTACTTTTAAAAATTAAAATGCCTAAATTAAAATACATAGAGTAAAAAACTGTTTGATAATAGAAGACATATTTTTCTGGCAAAATTTCTATTATAGGGGTAGCCAGCCGGTTGTCCGCGGCTTCAAATTTGGTTCAGGCAATTGTTTGTGACCGATTGGCTCAGTGGCGGGGCTCTCCGCCCGCGGAGTCAATGGTATTTATATGGATTTTTAAATGTTTATTCCGAGTCTGGTAACCCCCCCAATCCGCATTTCCTTTCCTGCCCCTTCCTTTCTTCTCTATCCTTTCCCTCCCTCTCCGCCAATCCACGGTCTGCCGTGCCAATGGATGCGTGGCTAGGGGCGAGCCTAGTTGTAAACGTGCCGATCGTCCCGGGGTCGGGATCCCCCGGGGACTAGGGTGCCTTACCTCAGCATGCAGGGCTCTGCTGGGGCTGAACTCCATCCTCCCTTGTGGCTCGTGGGATTCACTACAGACGAATTTTAATATACCTAATTTGTCGAAAATGACGGCGACGTGGTTCGCCACCCGTCACGTCCTGATTCTCACGAGGGCGAAAAGCGACCAATGACGAGCCGTTTCGCTGCGATGAATGGCAGCGGATGGAGCTCTGTGGTCTCTGCCAACCCCTGCGGGGGATAGGCGTGAATATATAAAAAATAATTGTTTGTCAGGAAAAATATAATTTTATCATAGTTATATTCAATTTTGTTTTGTTTTTCTTGTAATCGAAGGAAAATACTACCTGTGTACTGTTTCACTTACTAATTTAAAATTTCATGCTGTTGAGATATTAAGTTTATGAAAGTAGTACGCCAATCCACGGTCTGCCGTGCCTGGCAATGGATGCGTGGCTAGGGGCGAGCTTAGTCGCAAGCTGGCGACCGTCCCAGGATCGGGCTCCCCCAGGTACTATGGTGCCTTAAGTCAGCATGTAGGGCTTTGCTGGGGCTGACCTCCATCCTCCCTTGCGGTTCGTGAGATTCACAAGACAAATTTTAATATACATAATTTGTTGGAAAATGATGGCGACGTGGTTCGCCACCCGTCACGTCCTGATTCCCACGAGGGCGAGAAGCGACTAATGGAGAGCCGTTTCGCTGCGATGAATGTAAAAGGAAGAATGGATGAAAGTCAATCCCCCAATCGACAGTTTACTCAAACTGGTAATCAAGATAATGGAGCCCTATACTCCTTTGATAAAATGTCATAATGTGTTTCTAAAAAGACTCGACTGGCAATTTATCGGAGAGTGCTTGTTCCGACTACGATTTATGGTAGTGAAAATTGGTTTCGGCTGAATGGAGCAGTAATTTTACGACAAAATGTTTGCGTTGATCCGAAAGTGAGTTGAAGTTGAATTTTTAGTGAAAATTAGGTTTGGCAGAGGAGTCATGAAAGCGATGGAAATAAACGCGTTAAGTAGAGTTACTTTGACTGATAGAATAAGGAATAAAGTTATAAGAGAGCAATATAGACTAAAAGAAAGTGTCATGACAAAAATTGAGAAAAAGATGCTTATTGCTTTGGGCACATAGAAAGGATGGATGAAAGACGACTGATAAAAGAAATTTACGTTGTTGATTTGGATGGAAAGGTCGGCAGGAAAAGACCACGTAGAACATCAATATCAATCCGCCCACGGCAGTCCACTACTGGACATAGGCATCACCCAAGGCGCGCCACCTAGCCCGATCTTTGGCTACAAAAACCTGCTCCATCGTAATCATGGCCGCTACCGTGGCCAGGAATAATGGGGCCGTCGGGAACTGGGGGCCGTGTTTTAATGGTGCGCTTCATGGTTGGTGTGCCCGTAGTCGCCACACTGGGCAAGTGGGTTGGCGACCGTGGAGCCAGACATTTCGCACCGGCAACGCCGCTGCCCGTTGCCGGCCTGTGTCATTTGAGTCCGGTCATTATTTGTGATAGTTATACCGCCATCAATCGCTCGTCAGTGCCTCGTTTGTTGCTCAGCAGGATGCACCGTGTGCAGGTGAGGTTGACAGTTGGGCCGACATGGTGTAATTTTCGCCCCCTTGCATAACTGCAGAACTTCTTGAAAAAGGCCAGTTCAAAAGTATCGTTAATGGGCGAGCTTGTATAAAGAGATTGATGAGTGCGGATGAAACAAAGAAAGTATGCCGTGATTGTAGCAGATGGAGCTCTTTAGTCTCTGCCTACCACTACGGAAAACGGGCCTGATCATATGTATGCATATGCACTATTTATGCCATTGGTAGATCGTATGGAGTGTAATTAGTAAACAGTAGATATTTGGTCTTATCAAGTTTCCACCCCTGTTTTATTACATAATATATATTTCACTGTCGAAGGAAACAAGTTTGCTTTAGCATTGCAAAATAAGCCATGAGAATAGGAACAGAAGCATCTTACAGATTCAGACTAGTTACATTTCCTAGCAATTGATCGGTTACTTTGTTATCACGAATCCAATACTTTGATAACAACATTATTAGACTGAGTACAATATGGCTCCAAATATTCATTCATTCATTCATTTGAATTAATGGCTTTCAATAGTGCCAAAATAGCGCGGATGATTTCGCCAATGTCACGTAGAAGGAAGAAGGAACAAAGGAGGTTAATCAGTGCTGTTGAGATAAGAAAGGAAGAACATAACACTTATGAGATTGAACAGTGCGGTCGAGATAACAATGAAATAGAATGGAATAAAGTTATTGCTTGGCCAGTAAAAATAAGTGTGTATGAGTGGAGAATGAGTATTAATTAAAATAATTTTTCGATAATAGTTTACGTATCGGCATAAGAAAACAAGCCATTTTTAACTATTATCGAACGCGTTTGCAAAATCTATCAGCCAGTTGCTTTCTTTTCATAAATCAACAGCAGGCTTTAGTAGCCGTAGCGGTTGTCATAAAATTAAAAAACCTTTTAATTTATGTATTGTTATTAATCTGTGCTTATATTTTCAACCGGCATTTCATCCCACATGTCATTATAAACTTCGTTTGTTATAAATAATTAATCAATTTAGTTACCATAAATAAAGAATTAAATCGAATGAAATAATCCATTTCATTCATCGCTTTTTAAAAAAGCACAATAATGTGAAATAATGTCTAATATATTGGAATATAAAACTTTTTTCCCAATAGATAGTATCCAAAAAGTTTGTAGCCTATTTGAAAAACAATTACGGAGTGATAAAGAGCCAGATTTAGCTTTGTTTTCAATAATCGTCGGTGCGGTTGAAAACAATTTGACGAATATAAAAAACAGTGATAAAGATGTTAATTTGGCTACTAACAAGTTCATAAAAATGCAATTTCCATCTATTGGATGGGATGAAGTGAAATCTCTTTACGAACGTTTTTTTTCATTAATGCGTGGAGGAGTAGATACAAAGCTTCTTAATGGAGAATTTGCGAGTCGAGATTTAGTGAAGAGAGTTGCAGATATAGTATGGAACTCTTTAACAAGAAGTTATTACAAAGATCGAGCACATCTTCAATCTGTTTACAGTTTTTTGACAGGAAATAAACTTGATTGCTTTGGTGTAGCATTTGCAGTTACAGCAGGGTGTCAAGTTTTGGGAAAAAAAGATGTACATCTTGCTTTATCTGAAGACCATGCTTGGGTTGTATTTGGAAAAGATGGAATTGATACAGCAGAGGTAAGTTAGAGAGTGATTTTTTTTTTGGTTGCTTTCCAATTTGTAATTTTTCACTGCACACTAATAATATGTATATTTCTAAATCCAGCTGTAAAATCTATAAAAAAGGTTTTTTAATGAGCTAAGCCACTATTATCTTTAATGCATTTTATAATATTTTTGCTTGAATGCTGAAATGCTTATCTTTAGTGGTATGTTTTTATTTTTAACACTTATATTTTTCTCACTGTACTAGGGAACTTTACTACCTTAACCTTAATGGAATGCCACTAGAAAACAGGTGAAAAAAAGTATACTCAAGATGTATAATATTCTTTCTAGGAATAATATTAAATATAATAAACCTCTAAAATATATCATTATAAATAAGTTTTGGAAAGTCTTTATGCATAGATTACATAAAGTATTTTGAGTGAGAAATAGTATATTGAGAAATACATTATAAACCATTTTTTTTTTGGCATTTTTGCTTGTAAAAATTATTGCTTCTCTATCTATTCTATCATTATCTTATTCCTATACCCTAACCAAATTGTTGAATTCCAAAAAAAAAGAATGTTGAATTCCAAAAAGAGTGTTGCCTAGCAACCAAGGACCTTCATATGTTAACTTTTTTCTGTCACACATATTTAAATATTTTTTGTTTTTAATTTTAAATAAGATTATTTATTATCTCAACAAACATTTAAAGAAAAAATCATCATATTATGAAAAAAGATTTTAAATGTAGGGAAGATATTTGGTGAATTATTAGAAATAGTGAAAACGTTTTTTGCACTTGAATGTAGGGGTGACAAGTTTAAACATAGAAAATTTAATTCTAAATTTCATAATAAACCAATATTATCACAAATGTGAGCTATAATAATATTTGTTATTGAATACTTACTATGTAACATGTAATATTATAGTTCAATTAATATTTCAAGATTTTAAGTATGTCATTTATGTAATTCTAATATGTTTATTTACATTTATTCTTTTCGGAGTTGGCTAAGTTATAGCAATAACCTGACTTACATGGAAAATAGGTGCATGATGTCATCAATTTGCAGAAACCAGCCCGTTACACCATCTACCATCATCTAGGTCCTGACTTCATTCTAATTTTATCAGCTTAATTTCCATTGTCTCTTCATATATTCCATCATTATATAAAAATGTGTGAATATGGATTAATGTATGCTTATAAACATATCTATATTTATGACAGTCTCTCAAAGGGTCCTAAATTATATTGTATAAGAAACACAAAGTTCAGGATCAAAGTTGAAAAGCACTGCCAATTTGTTGTATTGGTTTTAAAAATATTCTATTAATAATAAGTTATTATGTTTTAATATGAATCTTGTTAGGTGACTTGAGGAAGGCAACTATGCTGACCATTAAACCATCTACCACCATCTAGGTGACTTGAGAAGTTTGCTTTCTTAATATGAATAATTTAAATTTAACAATTATATTTGTTTGTATTGAAAAGGTTACCTGGCATGGTAAAGGTAATGAAGATAAAAGAGGCAGATCTGTTGGAGATGGTGTACTGGCACGTTCATGGTTGTATGTTGCTGGTAAACCTGTTGTGTGTACTCGCATGATGGAACTTGCAGCTTTGGTGTCTTCAATCAATCCCACATTGACTCCAACCATTGATGTCCATGAAGTGGCACAATTGCAACACAGACTTCTTTGGCTGCTGTATGAAAGTGGTATATAATTATTTAAAATAAAGAAAATTTAGGAATAATGTATATATAAATAACTATTTACAAAATATTTATAATTAACTCAAGTATGACAAAACTATAATAGAGGTAGAGTCACCATGTAGCATGAATGCGCTGACTTGATTGAGGAAGAGCTACACTCTCCAAAATATTGGCCTCAAAAGGTAGTATTTTATTGTGCTCCCTGATTGATTTTGGTTTTGCATTGATTTTGGAGTGCAGTGACTCCTTCCATTTTTCCTTTTCTCTTTCCCATTAATATCTTCTTTCCTTTCCATTATTCATATCCTTACCCTAAGGTAGATGAAGAATGAATCTGAAGTGCCCATAGTACTACAGTTATTATTATGTTCACGGGTGGCAGTGCTTGCTTATCATCAGGTAACCTGCTTGTTTCTTTGCCTGTCACTTTTATAAAAAAATAAAGTAAATTTTTATCTATGTTTATTTTATTATTTAAATTTATATTCTGTATATATACTGGTATTACATGATAAATAATACTTAGAGTAATAAAGAATCCCATTTATTATCAATCCCTTATTTAACATAATTTTTTTAAACTTATTTTTAATTCAAATATATTATTTTATGATAAATATATAAAGGCCTGCTCTAGCTTATTCCAGGTTTTTTTTATTTTTGGACGATATATAATACATTATCTAAATTACCTTAATTGTTTTCTTAATGAGCATAAAAATATAATAACTTGATGTTTATATATTTATCCATGAAGTATTAGAACAAAATACAAGGATGTGATGTGGCTATATACACAAAAATACTAACTTAGCGTCAGATTAAGGCTCTATGTAATTCAATCCTAGCCTATGGAGTTGTTTGTATGCTAGGGCCAGATCTAGAATATTAAAACTAAATGATCAAAGATATTGTTATTATATATAAAGGTATATATTTTTATTATACAAATACAAAATATTATAAATTAATGTGTTCTATGTCTCGGTTTTTGTTGTTGTAATTGGGGTTATAACACAGTAGATGTATGAGTACTGATTAAAAAAAACTCAAAATTTCTTTACATAAATAGACTAAAACAAGTATGTTTGTGTATTCATTTTCTTATTATATATCTACCACCAGTACAGAATATTGTTTCTGCTTTTATATAAGAAGAATATTGCTGTTTATATAAGAAGAATCATTAAGAAAAAACATTTACTTTTTATGAAGACAATTTTAGTCCAATGGAGAATGGAAAAATTTAAAATGTTATTATTATAAATTGATTCTATGATTATTTGTACATTAACTGAATGAATAGGCTAATATAATTACAATATCAAGAGATTTTTTATCAGATTCTGTGTACTGTGTACTAAAAAGTTTGTGATATTGATTTCATTTCATTTTAAATTATTATAAATGTTTTCATTGTATATATTATATATTTACACAGCCCACATATGTCTAACCGTTGAGCTTAAGCTTCTCCATATCTGAAGGAATGGACATTAACCTGCCATGGTTGTCCAAGGAAATTGGCGGAACATCCAGAGTCAGTATAAATGGGAGAATCATATCCGCAACTCTTGTTAAGAGTAGTGTAGAATTCCCTCGATTAGATGGAACGACGATCTGCATGGAAACACTAGAAAGAATTGGATGTGTGTAGGCGTAGAGGCCTTTGCTCAGCAGTGGATTATCAGGATGATGATGATTCCATTTTCTCATTAATTTCCTAGGTTTGGCTACCTGAGCAATGACTGACATATGTTAGTATTTTTTATTCTTGTTCATCTGAAAGTTATGCTACATCTACATACATCAAATAGAAATTTTATATAACCGAAATGATTAAAAATGATCTTATGAAACTATTTTTCCTTGTGAAAGTTTATAACTAGCCTTATTTTGATTAATATTTTTTATTTTGCTCAATATGAAACCATATTACTATGACTAACTTGTATCATACGAGTTAGTCATAGTGTTTACATACCTAGCTTACTATTTTATATATTCTGTGAAACAATTATTTAGTTAGAAATATTATTGCATTCAAAGACATCCACACCCGTTTTTATTTTTAGGTCACCTTGATGCCTATCCTATGGCCTTAGGTAATCTAGGAGATTTGGATGAATATATGAAAATATCAAATTGTGCAGAAGATACTGAAGATTCTATATCAAATGATGATGATAAACATGCAAGTGACATCACGAGACCGGACTCTGCAACTCTCTATGTCCAAGCCATCCGCTCAGCACGGTCGCATTACGATGACAGACATGTTTATCCATATACTTTTCAAGGTGGCTATTATCATCGAAATAAAATGTATAAAGAGGCTTTTCACGCATGGGCTTGTGCTGGAGATGTTATTCGACAGTTAGTATTTTTATACTTTTAAAGATACGAATGATTATCCCTTGTATTATTCGTCAATACTTATTATTATAATTTATATTTATTGGCCAGAATTAAAACTTTATCACCTCAAGACTCGAATTGCGAGTACATTAAATATGTTCAATCTCAATTAAACTTTACTGTTTAAAATTATTCATTGTTAGTGTTTTTTTTTTGTTGTAAGAAGCATTCTTTGTTTACTGTTATAGCTACAATTATTCCCGTGACGATGAAGAAATTTACAAAGAATTCGCGGAAATTGCAAACGAGACCATTCCTCAACTAATGAAGGCAGAGAGTTCAGGACATTCAGCTAGATCTATTTTAAAAGATCCAGAATGTTTTGCCTCACTACTAAGGTGAAACTTTTATTACTATTTGCATTATTGCTATTTGCATATTACTAATGTGCATTTTAGATCGTATTTCTCATCATAATATTGTTTAAAGATTTACACGTACTGTGACAAGCCCCCAAGTGAGGTAATTATGAAAAACCCTCATTTTTTTTAAATTGCTCATATTTACATAAAAAAGTGTGCAGTTCACACACGGTAGACATGAAACCTCCAAATAAACTAAGCCCCGCACAAAGAGGAGATCGAAACAATAGGAAATACAGTATAATGTTTGCTATCCCATTCTCTTGCAGACTACATTCCTATAGATGTATGTGTTCTCTTTTTAGCGTCGCTTTTTCGTTTTTTCCAGTTTCAAATTTTATCAGTGTTAAAGAAGTTATAACTTCAATAATCTGAATAAAACAATATTTGCCAACTAAATATTAAACATAGGTTCGGTTTCGTATACAGAAAAAATATATACATAATATATAGGAATATGTTTACAAGGGTAATAAAAAACAATAGTAAAGTATTGAACTGAATATTATTGGAAGGGACATCATTTATAGTTTGATCCATTATTAACATGATTTTCAGATTTTACGATGGAATTTGCAAATGGGAAGAAGGCAGTCAGACCCCTATTTTACATATTGGATGGGCTAAACCTCTGGTTAGTACAATATCCAAATTCGATGCAGAAGTTCGGGCTCAGGTCCATATCATCTGCAGTCCTGATAGTGAAGGCCAAGGAGTGGAAACAAAAACCACCGAAAGTGAAGTTAATGGAAAGAAAGATAACGACAAATGGAACAATAACTCTGACAGTGCCGAAATGAGTGTTAGGGAACAACTGACAGCCGCGGTAAACAGTAGACCGCGTGTGACTCTATACAGTCACAAGATGGCGGCACTTAAACCTTTACTATTGGCTGAAAGGTTAAATACACATGCACTGCAGTTACAACTGACAGCACAAAGTCAATTGCAAAGACCTCAGGCGCCAGCAAAGAGAAGGGATGATGAGGATCAGAGTTCAGTGGCGCCCACTGCTCGCGCAAAACGAGCTCGTCGCGAACGCTGAAAATATAATATAAAATAATGTAATATTTAAAACATGCAAGAAATGTAAAATTGAAGATGATAAGAAGTAAATTAATATGTATCATATTTTAAATTTAGTCTACCATTCCCATTGTTAACTGCAAATTGTATGAAGTAGGTAGTATTTTATTTATGGTTTTAAAATATAAAATTTTAATAAAAACCTATTAATAATTGTCAATCGATTGAAGTGGTAATACATGGAGTGATTTGACAATTTAATAGATTCAGTAGTTTAAAATTGTTGTTATAGTATAATATAAATAAATTAGATCTTTAGAAATGTGAACAAACTGCCTAGAATTAATATTTACAACTATTTTCAATTCATAGGTCTTTTGAAACTGTATTACATATATGGTGTCATACCTATAAATAGGACAGGAATGTGAAAGCAAATACTTTCAACATTGTGTATTGAATGCAAAATACGTATCTTTTTAAAGATAAAATTTTTTAGTAACAAAACATTATATATAGAGACTATAAAAGAGAGAATATAAAAGTCGCTCTACAGGCGTACTTGGTTATATTTTGTTTATTTTTGTAGGGTAAGCATTTAAGCTAACAAAGATATCAGCTTAAAGCTGAGATATCTTTACTGTTTAGGTACTGCAGCGTTTCTAAGTCAATAGACCCTGCATTTTTTCCTTTGCAATATAAAAATTGCAAATAGAAGAATCAGAATCCTCTAAAAACATGTAATAAGATTCATCTTTTGACTTTTTTTATATCACTTTCAATATTATCTAAGGCCTACTATTTTTGTTTTTCAGACTGATTAAAGTTTCGTGTTTCAGTCAAGATTAGTTCTTTTACATATACTTCCTGCTATTTTGGTACCCATTTAATTTTAAAGAGTGGATGTGGCACTGAGGATTATTGTATCACTTGCTGCAGCCTTTAACTGTTAAAACGCCTATTTAGGTTTTCTTCAATGACATCTAGCAGGGAGCAGTATTTCTAATTTTCCATCCTAAGACATTTGATACTATGTTATTACTTTTATTATGGTGACCTTTAAAATTAATGTCACCATAGAATTTTGTCACATTTTGTGAATAAATACATAGATAAGTATTACTAAAAGTATTACTTAAAGTAAACGTAAGTATTACTAAAACAAAAGATATTTAAACAAAGATACAAAATGTTTATAAAAGTATTTTAGAAACAAGTTGAAAATACGTATTTTGTATCTTGTATCTATATTACAGATACTCGTATCGTAATAAGTCAAATCTCTGCAGATCGGACTAGGTGGCGCGCCATGTGAGAGGCCGATATGTTAGCACGTGCCGAATACTAATAAGCATGATTAGTAAGACTTTCCCTATATAAGAATAACAATGATAACCCTAAACATTCCCTTTTCCAAGTTAGACAACTAGAATATTTATAAGGATGTTTAACAAACATCATTGTTTTTTAAAAGTAACTGTTTAAAGTCCGTTATAAGTCGCTGTAATACTAGGGTACTCCAGCATTGAGCATTAGTACTTAGTAAGGTAAGAGTTACGTCGAACTCTTACTTTTTGTTATAATTTAATTTCATTTGAATAATAAATGTTATTTTAAAATATACATTTTACTTTATAATTACCATGTTACATAAGATTTTTCCGTGTCCTTTATTAGCAAAGCTATTCTCTTTATTGCATTCTTTCGCTATGTTCTTTTTTTGTATAAAAAGAAGTCATATTTAAACAGGTATAAGTAATTTAAACGCTCTTGATGTCTGAACTTAGATGATAGATATTTATATGCATATTTGGATAGCTTAATGCATTTTATATTTATGTTTCATTCCATATAGAAGGGAGAATCAGTGAGAGTGCCTTCACTATTATTAGCACATATTTTACGTTTAAAAATAATGTTCAGTCATAGAATGACACGATATTACAATTATATGATTTATAATTTAGTAAGTAATATGTACTTTAATAAGTAAGCACCCGAATAATCAAGAATAGGTCCACTCCATTACTTTCGTGTGTTGTACAAAGCGACAAAGGGAGAAAATAGCAGTAGCTCATCAAGAACGTCTATTCTACTTGAATAATAAAACTAATTGCGATCTTCTATCCGCCCTCCAAGCGTGGCACCTTCGGCAACACTTCTCAATTTTGAGGGCGGTCAAGTGCGCATATTGGAAGATTACCGCTGTATTGATGATGATGTTGGACATAGATAAAGTATTTACTGGCATTGACATCTCTATTCAAACCACTTCATGTACTCTCAAAAAAGTAAATACTGTGATATAATTAAAAATATTTTTCTTTTTTTGATGATACATGCAATTGCATACAAAATTAATAAACCTAACGAATATTTAAAAGTTTCCACTCTTTTGTAACTTATCTACTTAATAACAGATAATTTTATTTATGTTCACAACAAACACTGTGCAAATTTGAAGACTAAAGAAACAATATTCGAAAACAATATTTAACGTAGTTTTATTTATTGATTAATTAAAATTTTTTTTCTTTATTAATACTTCTTAACATTGATCGCTGGAAAACCTACTTATTGATAAATAGATAAGCAGCTTAAATTTATTAATTAAAATATTTTTTATAGTTTTGTTTTGTTAAGAATACCAATAACGATTTATCGAATTTTTATATGCGTTAATTATTAAAAAAAACTTCTATCATGTCATTGACCAGTTAGTAGTAATTTCATAATAAAATATACAATAATTGTCAATTAATCTAAGGAAATATAAAATATTTTATTTAAAATTTGCCGAGTTTTTACTAAAATAGCGATTGTAATCTTAAATACGATCCGCCCATCAAGCGTGAGATTACGGTAACAGTGTTCAGTTTTGTGGAAGACCGTTGTCTGCTGTGAACTGTTTGGGCTGCATTTACTTTTAACTAGTCTGGTAGGGGAATGAAAAAAATGAAAAGAGTACGTACGTAATAATAGGTAGCCCAAATTGTATATACGAATGAGTTTAGCGGTGTACAATATGCATACGCATGCGCAAAATTCGTATATACAATTTGGTCATATTTCAAATAAAATACAAAAGGGCTGGCGAATGATAATAAAATTTGAATTTTCTGCTGTACAAATATAAATATCTTTTACGTTAATATTAAGAAATAGTATGAGTAGACCTATGGAAAATAAACGAATAACATGAAAGGTTATAAATTGTGGTTAAACTAAGTTTGGGATCGCTATATCGGGTATTAGTAATTTGCCACAGCTTCAATCTCCTGCATTTTAATTGACCCTCACGAAGAGAATTGATTTAAAAAAAGAACCGCGACAGGGTTCTATTTTCGCTGTATACCTACATATTTTAATGTGATATTAATTCATATTATAATTATATTTTTTTCATAACCTGTTCATGTATTAAACACTTATCCTTACATTATAGAAAATAATGATAACCGTTTTTATTTAAAATATGGGTTTAGAAATTGCTCTCTTCGGTAATTTTTTTTCAATACTCATTCCATCTGAATATGTTATGTATAAATAAGGCATGTATATTTTTAATTTATAATAATTATTATATAGATTGACTATGGATCACGTGAATAGACAAATTACAATGTACTTAAGGATTAATTTTAATACACTAAACATAATTAATATACATATGTATTTAACATACTATTCTACTGTCAATTCCCTTGCTTTATCCTTTGAAGGCAAAAATATTCGCCATGCATTTAAAGAGAAATACTTATTTTCATGGCAAAAACTCTCATGGTACGATTAATTCTTTTTTAACTTTAACAAATATAACCTACAAAATAAAACAAGTCTTAAATTTTCGAGTAGTAGAGGCAAGTCTATGTTATTATTTTTTCGATTATCCTAAAACAATATAATATTTTTAACTGTGTTTATATTTAAAAACTCGAGAAAATAAACTAAGATTTACTTTTAATTATTTAATAACAACAAAAATCTTTTTGATTCATTGTACTACTCAAAATACATCGTTTTTATCATTTCCATTGTATAATATTTCTACAATTCCCATCGGTACTGTAAGTCAACATAAAATTTGCTTTGATCCAAATTCTTTTGTTCAAATTGACCTAAATTACAACCTCCTTAAATCATGGCCATACAATCTATTTTGATGTTCTTCATTGTCTTTCTTGCAATGAATTGATATTAAAAACTGAGTGAAATTTTCAATTCATAATTTTCATATTTTTTTCATAATTTGAGTGATTTTTATCACAAATGTCTGTGATATGAGAGATTGTTCTAATATGAGAGACTAGCGTTCCGCGAGCAGCCGTACATGAGTGATTTCCTTTGTACATATTTTTGTCACTAACATTGTGTTGTTCTTAATATAATATTTATATTACATAGTATAATTCGTATCCACAATGGTTTCTTTCTGTACTCAAAGGATTTTTGATTTTTAAAATGCAAAAAGAAAAAGCTTTTTGCATTTTAAAAATCAAAAATTCTTTGAGTTTTAAATCTATTATATTAACCATCCTAACGCATTTTCTGTTTCATTTGATAAGTGGGATAAACAAGATTGTTTAGCCTAAATATTAGCTTCACAACTGGGATGAAAAACACACACGTAGACTGAAAGAACATCAGAAGAAGAAAAAAATATTTTTTTATCACTGAAAATGTTTATACTTCAGTCCGCTAGATGACTATCTTTGACTCTAAAAACAACGAAATTTTTCCCGTCAATCAAGGAATTAACTAGTCTATTTTATAAAATATATCAACTTTCAGGCGTTTAAAAATGAGACTAAAATAACTGATAACGTATTATGTGACGATCTCATTGATTTTGGCCAAACCCTTTTAGTTGTGAGTTCAATTCCAAATCAGGATAAATATATGTATCGTAAAATAGTTTTCATCCTGAATATGAGTACCCCACTAATTCGTCTTCGACAAGTTTGGTAATTAATATTCGTTCCTTCAAGAATGAAGAAATGTATATGGGCTGCAAAAAAGTGCTAAGCATATACGCCTATATGGTTACGCACGAAAAAATAGATATTATTACAAGTATATTACAAGACGGCCCTAAAAAGACTTGAACTCAGAGCTATAAACCCCGTAAAAGAAAGAAAAAGTAGCAAATGACTATGGCAGCGTTGAAAAAAAATTAATTTTAATTGTAAATACGTCAAAACGTCAATACTATATTTTCGTAATACGTATTACGATATTAATACAAAACAAATTGAATGAGTAGTTATTTATAGTTGAAAAATGAAATTAAAGACATGCATAATTACTTCAATATAGATGCAGCAGTTGAACAAATAAAAGTTATCGTTGACTCTAACCGATGTGACATTTGGTACATTTACCTTAAAGTTAAAATCTATTATATTTTAATTTTAATATAAATAATATTAATAAGTAATATAAATACTTTTTTCAGTGATAAATTAAATGAGTCTCGCTTTAGATTCTCCTGTGGGCATTCGGTATGTGAACAATGTATGCCAGAAGTCGATGAATGTGTTACTTGTTTAATAACTTCAAAAGATGTGGCAGTTTTAGATTCCCCACAAACTCAACGTGTAATAAATGCTTCAAATCTTTTGAAAACATTTCAAGAAGCGTTTAATTTAGATGGTAATTTGTTTTAACTTTACACATTTATTTTTCCTGGCTTTTGTTGGTTCCTGTTAACCATGTAGTGTAACGTTATTATTTTCTTACAGTGTATGAAAGACATAGGCTTATTGAAAAATTGAAGGTTGAAAAACAACTTTTCCCAGACCCAATAAATGTATCTGTAACATATTATAATAAGAGAAAAAGTTCTGAAAGCCCTTATAAAAGAAAATTAGGTAAAGAAAATAGAGAATCGTCATTCTTTCTTAATGAAAAAGTCTCAAGTATTGATAAAAAAATGGATGAAAGGATAAATGTTGTACACCAATGGTTAGAGAGCAATGAAAATATTTCTCATACCCACCAGAGAAAACCATTTTCCAACTTAGATGTGAATAGTCCTTTATTTAGTAAAAGACGTAACAAATCATCACTAAAGCATCAGAGCAGTACTTTTAACACTTCAAAACGTATAAAGAAGGATTCAGATATTACAGAACATATTAAGTATTCAAGAAAGAAATCACTTTCAAAAAAATACAAATATTCAAATGCAAAAAAGGAAAAAAGTTCAAAGGAGTATTTAAGTCAGTCTTTATTGAATAACGATCAGGCTGAGGTAAATAAGAATCAAATAAGAAATGAAAGAAATACTGACAATGTAACACTTGTTAAGAAAAATGAATTTATATTAAATAAATATGACAATGAAAGTGGTATTGTTATTGATGATGATCCTATTATTATTGAAGAATCTCAGATTCCGATTGTAGATAAAGATCAACTTGCATTGTTAGCTGTGCATGAAGCATCAGAGATGGATGAAAGTAATCACAACTATATTGATAGAAAAGAAAAGACTCTTCAAACTAATAATAAGATTCAGGAAAGACAGATGAAAAGACTTGTAAAAGTACCATTTTACAAAAAAGAATTACTTTGGAAAACATGTGCATTATGTTTATATAAGGATAAACAACATAATTTAGGAGATGAGAGGCTAAATATTTCTAATGATATGTCAGTTACAATTAATACAGGTAGTGTTATGGCTTCTATTACAGTATCAACCAACAAAAAACATAACATTAAAATGTTAAGTTATCATACAGTTGCTACTCAAACTGATAGCAATTGTGGAGCTAAGAAGGAAGATGAAGAAACAAAATTATTGCTTGGCAATAAAAATTGCTTTTTAAGTCAAGACTTATTTTTCAATGAACCTGTTGACAAACAAGAACCATTTAAAATTAAGGAAGTGATAGTTGAGGATTCTGACAATGATGATGAAATGAACTGTGGTAATACCCTAGAAATTAAAGCTGATGTTCATAGATCCAATGACATGTGAGTTACATCTTGAATGGCATGTTTTAAATTATATAATAAATGTGTAAGTAAAACGTTAGAAAATGGTATTAAAGTAAAACTATTATAAAAAATAAAACAAGTATTTAAAATATTTCTTTAAAATGTTTCTAGAGAATACAAATAACATCTATTTTATACTATTGAAATGGAAATGAACCCAAACATAAAAATGCTAATGACTGAGTTTTAGAGACTGCCATACCAGTAAACGCAAGAACAGTATTTTGAAAAGTTTCAGTAGCTTAAGTGTGAACTCTATGGCTGAATTGTTTGAGCGAGTGATATGGTGAAAATTATAGGTGCAAACTTTTCCAGACTGATTCTAATATTTTATTCCTTTTTTTAAGATGGCTGAAGTTTTACCCAACCAACCAACTAAAGACAGTAGTAGTCTTTTGTTGGTTGTTAGGGCAAAACTTGTATAAACATGAGTGGGTGAGTTTGCAATTGGAAGAATTTATTTAAAATTGATTATTTACAGTGATGTTGGTGTATTGTCAGAGCTTAAAGAAGAAGATTATAAAACAAGATTGAGAGGCGCTGGACGTCGCCACACTATTGACAGCAATAATTCTTCTGAAAAAGAAAACATAGAACCTAATAGACTCAAGAAACAGAGATTGGAAAAAAAATATGATTTTAAGAAATAAAGCCATAATTTTTCCACTTACACAAATATTATAGAGGCCATGTTGATACCCCCAAAGAATACTACGCAAAGTCGAAAACGTAGGTTTACAGGAGCTTCTAAAAACAAATGTCGATATTTGCTTTCTAATTAGAACTATTTGAATGAAATTTACAGGTTGAGTAGTTCATTTGTTGTTAGTTAAAATTGCATCATTTTATTTTATATTTATTTGTTCGTTTTCAATTTAAACTTAGCGGGGAATTCAATTCCAAATTAAGTTGGCGTATTATTCCTTAGAGGTAACGATGTGGAGTAATATTCAAGAAAATACCTCCAAAAGTTAAATTTTTAGCTTATCAATGAAAATGAAGCATGTTTTATATTTTTAACACGTTCACGCCAGCGTAACCCACCGGTGGGTCATACTTGACTGTTCTGTGGGACGGCGTGACCCACTAGTAGACCACCACTAGACACACGAGAGCCACTAGATCTCGCCTTAAGCGCGTTCGAACCCGCAACGGTGTCGCCCCGCCCCACGAAGCGTAAGGAGGTAAGACAGTCCCGCCCCACGCGAAAAAACGTAGATATTTGGCCCGGTGTGAACGATCGAAAAAGAATAATTTGTAATTGTGTCCTAAACAAATAAAAAACTAGAAATAACTATATTGGAATCTATTAATTTTTATTAACTTTTTAAATACGTATTTTATGTAAGAATTAAAAATAATAATTATTTGGACAGAGTGGATAATGATGAAGAAAAGAATATTGTATATTTTTTTGATAACATAACAATTTTAAGATGTTAAATTTTATGAGGCAAACTATTTCTATAGTTACAAAACTTATGTTGTTATTTTATGAAAGCTATCTGTTTGATTAAATATATTATTTTTACCATACGTTTTATTTCTATTATATCTGCTTTGAACCCGTGTTTGTAAACCTCTTATTTATTTCTATCATATCACTTTAAAAGTAAGTGAAAAGAATGAAATAAAACAAGAGAATATTCTCTTGAATATTCTCTTGAATATTCTCTGACCCTTGTCAACCTACCAAAGCGGAGGCCAGCTTTGTTAATATAGTCCTTCCTCCTTTGTTTATATTATGACGTTATATTTATACGTCGGTACATATTTCTTATAAATAAAATATAACTAAATATAAGACTATATATGTTCCAATTGATATTATGACTACGGCGGTAAATTTAAGCTTTTACCTAAGTAATAGATTCTGGTCTGATCGCGGTCTCTAATCTGCCCGCCAAGCATATGTATTACGGCAACACTTAATTTTTAGATGCCAATTTCCGACAGTGGAGTGTTAAAACTAAATTATTTTTTATGGTAAAAGCTGTTCACCCCGTTACCTTCCTTCATAGAATTTTGAAAATAATTCTTTTTTTCTATACATAATATGAATAGATTTATTTATTTAATACTTTATTATACACATAAAACACGACATACAAGAATTAAAAGGGAAGAAGATGTACGACGGCGAGCTTAACTCAAAATTGAGTTTTCTTCCAGCAAACCCAGGAGTGAAAGAGAGATAAGATAAGCTGTGAGGATAGATATAAGTGTACAACAACAAAATATAATAACAATATACATAGCAATACATATTATATAAAACCATACATTTATATCAACATACAAATACTTATATAATATAATACTATATAAATAAGAGGATACATATACATATATATAATATACACATAAATATATACATATATAAATATTTTATATTGAAAGGAAATGTTCTTTAATTCTTCTCTTAAATACATCCAGTGACAGGCTATCACGTATAGTATGTGGGAGAGAGTTCCACAAACGCACTGCATGTACAGTGAATGAGCCACCGTAACGGCTGGAAGAATGCGGAGGAATAGGAAGGAGAAGGGAGGAGGACGTGCGACAGAGCTGATCCCTAGAGACAAGAAACTGGAAACGCTCCTGAAGATATGCTGGAGATCATAAATATTAAAGTTATTACTTTTCAAGTACCATGCCTTAATTTTTACGCCGTAAAAACAGTATCACTCCGTACAAAGACTCTTACTGTGAAGATTTCACAAAATTATCTTTAAAATTAGTTTACCCGTTCCTAAAATTACTCTTAACAATAATTTTGATAATCTTGTTTTATTTTAGGCTTTGTGTTATAGTGGAACACCTAATTGATAGGTAGAATACATTTTTAAAGAACTTGAATACTAAATATTTAATTTTTCTGACGACTATGAAAAAAACAATTGGTTACTTACTTCTGTTACACTCACTGTTACACTCTTCTAAGTTAAAATCCTAGTGAAACTAAAACATTTTAAAGAAAGAAGTAAGTATTCCTTGAAAATAACTTGTGTCCCAAAGGCACTGCATCCGCAATCTACTCCAATAGTATAGAAAAGCGTTTCATTGAATAGAGGAGAATTTGGTCGCGACAGTGTTTTTTTTTTGCGTACATACCTACTTCAGCCATTTTAAACCTGAAGAGTTGAGCCTTTAGGGTTTGTCAAAAGAAATAACCACAGTCGAACCGATATTATCATAGAATATTATCTTCTAGCTTATCCATACCTATAAGCCTAATTATCTTATTATTTTTTCACAAAGGTTATAACGGAATAATAAAGATTTGCTATAGATTTTTTTGTCAAATTTTTGCTTGAAACTAAGGGGAGCACATAAAATTGGAAATCCAGTAAATTCTGGACGATTGTATTAAATTTAATAATTCGATTAAGACAATGTCTTTTTCTTCGGTAATGGGGTAAAAAAGGGTTTATCATTAAAATACAATTTTGAAAGTTATTAAGTATATATTATAAAAATTGTACTATATGTGAAGATCACCACCAGCCTGAAGAGCCACCGCCAGACCATCCACCGCTACCACCGCCAAGTTTCCAGCCACCGCCGCCTCCGCCAAGTGAGTAGCCTCCGCCACCGCCGCCAAGTTTCCATCCGCCACCGCCGCTAGACCAGCCACTGCTTCCGCCACCTAGTTTCCATCCACCACCACTTCCGCCGTAGCCGCCGCCTGTGTATTAAACGATTTAACGTTAAAGCATAATATAATATTTTGACCACATTGAAACGAAGAAATTGTTCTCTTCTGTCTAACTAGAAAGATATTTTATCAAAAATCAATCGGCCTGAAATATATTATTTAAAAATTATTTTTTTGAAAGGTTAAAGAATTTAAAAACAGATGTTTGAGAAAATTTATCATAATATTTCTATTTGTAAATGTTCTTCTAAACAAATCATTACAAATTCGTTAACATCTATATGAGTATGACAAATAAATGTAAACATATATTCGTTAGTCTGATTGAGATATACTCTGAATTGCAGATAATATATATAATAAGAACCTTGAGACGAAGAACAATCATGAGTTTACCGAGATAAGAATAAAAATTCGGGTCGAACTGTGCATGTAATAACAAGTTGCATAATTATAATTCCTTGCGTACTAAAGAGTGAATGGATGACCCTAGCTGCTGTGATCTTTTGACCTCTATAACGTACTTACTTCTTTGTCAATCCATATTTTAATTTCTTTGAATAAATTATCTCTAAAAAAGAAAACTAATTCTATAATATAGTTGTTAAGTTCCCACTTCAGAAATTTCAAATATATTTTTTGTTGTATTCTAGCTCAATAGTAAAATTAATCAAAATCTTTATGAATAATAAATAAAGGTACGCCTCGTTAGAAGTTAAACTATTTAAGATTTGCTAGACATAATCCAGATTACCAAGAAATGTCAGTAGGAAGAGAAAGTTTATGTTTTATAAATTTAGAATAGTCCTATAAGTGACAAGAAAATATATGTATTGGAGTTTTAACATTGGAAAGACAATGAACATTGGCGCGTGGAAGAGACTTAAGTAAATTAAATTTATGAAGATGGACCGAACTACAATGTTATTTTTAGTTATTAAAGGTTTTAAGTATAGGTCGGTGTAATATGAAATAATACAAGGAATAAATATAAGGAATATACAAATACCAAATGGACAATGTTAACTTCCAAATATAATAAGATTGTCTATTGTTTGCGGCTCGTTTCTGCTTGTTTAAGGAATATGATATAAACCGTATTCATTAACCAAGTATATATTTTTGTTTAACTAAATTATTGAGAAATTTTTAATGGTATTGTTAAAATAGAAAAAGATATTTAGACTGTACCGAGCACAAAATTGTTTTAATTTTATACAGTTGCGTAAACAATAACGTAGTGTATAGATGTGTATTGATACATATATAGATGTATATTAGCTGTGGATTATTCCACAGCTAAAATATTAAGAGCAGTCTCAAGTTAATATTAATTATACCTTTTTGTTAATTAATTCTTTAAAATAGAAGTATACTACTATAATAAATTACCATAACCGCCGCCGCCGCCGCCCGAAGTGATGATTTTGATGATTTTCACTTCTGTTTGAACAAATAAAAATATTACCTAAATTAGTATTCCATTAGTTTCAAATTATAAGTTAATATAGTTTCTTTTCTAAAATTTCGTTTTAACTTCTTATTTGTTAATGCCGTTTTACTGACTTTTTCTGGACATTCGTGTTTACCTGGAGAGTTGGTCATAATTGAGGGCGTTGTAAAACAGTCACGGAAAGAAATGGCGTAGCCTTATCACATATCGTCGCGCCTGTTTCCCGTAGGGCTAGGCAGGGACTAAAGATTTCCATCTGCTACGATCTCAGCGTACTTTCTTTGCTTCCTACACACTCATCACTATCTTTATGCAAGCCCGCCGATTAAGGGTACTCTGTGACCTGTTCTTTCCTAAAAATTTCGGCAATTTGGTCAAGGTATGTTTTCCTTGGTCTTCTCCTACCAATCCTTCAATCCACGTTCGCAACGAAAATTTCTTTTACCAGTCATCTTTCATCCATTCTCAAACCAGATAGATGGTTTATTATATATATTAAGTAACCTTCTATCATCCTCCTATAAAATCCTAAGTAGCCTTATTCTATCTCATTTATGGAATTTAATAGCTGTCAACACGGAACAAAAATACTGTTTTGTTGAAATATTATTTTGAAAGTGAAACTTACGCCCGCCACTACGTCCACCGTAGCCGCCACCGCCGTAGCCACCGCCACTAGACCAGCCACCTCCGCCGCTAGGCCAGCCACCGCTGCCGCCAGACCATCCACCACCGCCGCCGGACCAGCCTCCACCACCACCGCTGGACCAGCCTCCACCACCACCGCCGATATAACCAGCCTTGGCGGCCACGGCAAGGGCCAGCAAACAAACCAATACCTGTAAAAATGTTTTATAAGGTTATCCTTACTTGGAACTACCAACTTCAAATGAAAAAAAAAGACAAAACTATTCGGTGCAAATATGGAAGCATTGAAGGCAGTGTAGTGTGGTATAGTAATAACGAGTTATGAAAGAAAAATCTTATTATTTTATTAAATGGCGATAAAACTGTAATTGTGTGAATAGTTTTGTCGCCACACACAGTAAAACAACAGGATTTCATGTGTGGGGCTATTATATATATTATAAACACACAAATCATTGACACACAAATTCAGAATAAATATCATACAAGTATTTATCCAGACGAAGCAATCGAACCCACGGCCCTTTGTTCAATAAGTGAATACTTTGTCAATACGCTATTGAAGTCGTCGTTTATAAATAATGTATCTTTCAAATAAAAGGAAATTATCTGTAGCTAAGTAAATATAGGAAAGTAGTATAAATAATGTATAGTTCAGATATAAGTAACTTAGAAAAATGAAAGGAAGCTCCGAGACGCTTATGCAAGTGCCCCAGAATCTAGGTCGTTTCGTCTCGGGAGAGTAACGGGATAGATATACACTTATAACTAGATATGTTGTAGAATTGTTACCTTCATGTTGATGCTGATCGGTAACTGCTTGTAGAGGGGTCGGCGGGCGCCCGTTATATACAAACATGGTATCTCCCACTCGCTGATGCGGCTTTGCTGCGAGGGCCGTGAAGAAGCGAACGGAAGCTGTTCCGCGGCCATCGTGACGCAACCCATTGTCCCTGTGCCCACTCAGATCAAACCACACGGGTAATTGCGAAAATAGGATGAAATTAAGCACGCAAAAAATTATTATGCTCTAAGTATACAGTGCTTTCTTAAGTTCTCGAAGCGAATCACAGACAGCTTTACAAGTATCACAAACTATTAATTTAGGTTATATAATTTTGTTACGTGATCTTTCGTCCATTTCCTTAGCTAAGGTTAAAAATATTTCCTATATCAGAGTACACACTAGTTTTATACAGATTTCAGTTTTCGTAAGGATAACCTTTTTTTTTTAAGAAAGAAGCCTTGTGGTAGGAAATGATTCACATCAATAGGCTAATGAAAGACGCGAACTCACTACGTACAGATTGTAAGTCCAAGCCTCACTTACGAAGTTATTATTGCTTATACATAAAGAGTAATAATAATAATAAAACTCTATTCCCCATCATATTTACAATATAAATAATTAATTAAGGCAATAAAACAGTAATTGGTACACATGTACACTTGTTGCTGCACTGGACCTCGTATTACAGAAAACACTGCTTACAGAAAACTCGTATTACAGAAAACACACTTTGTTATACGTATAATAGTATGTTTATAAATATTATTTTAATTAAGTGTACTATTGTAAAATATTTTTTTAATTAAGTATAAAATATTTGTTTGTGTGCATTTTTAGATGTGTTAAGTACTCTTGACTGTATTGTTCGCTTTTATACCGATAGTTACTAGTTCAAGTACCGCATCAAAAACGTAACAACTAATGTTAAATTAATAACTTGATCCCATTCCCCTCCCCTGAGATGTCATTAAGTTTAATGACGTTTCAGGGTAAAGGGATTTAGATTATATCAATTGTCCATACGTTTTTTGAATAAGCAGCTTTATTGTTATCATGCATACATACATATCGTCACGCCTGTTTCCCGTAGGGGCAGGCAGACACCACAGATCTCTATGCGCCAGGATTCCGGCACACCTTCCTTACTTCCTCCACGTTTCTTTCTCTAACATTCATCGTACCAATACCGCTCTCCGTTTAGTCGCTTCTCGCCCTCGTGGGAATCAGGACGTGACGGGTGGCGAACCACGTCGCCGTCAGTTTTTAACATAGTAGGTTTATTAAAATTCGTCATGGTGAATCCCACCAGCCGCAAGAGTGGATACAAGTCGGCCCCAGCAGAGCCCCACATGCTGTGGTAAGGCACTTTAGTACCTGGGGGAGCCCGATCTCGGGACGGTAGGCACGCTTACGACTAAGCTCGCCCCTACCGACGTATCTATTGACACGGCAAACCGTGGATTGGCGGAGAGAAAGGGAAAGGATAGAGAAGAAAGGAAAGGGCAGAGGAAAGGAAAGATGGATTTAGAAAGGATTATATTATCATACTACAGCAATGGAAGACAAGGTGTGATACGGTAGTAGCTCGGGAGGCCGGTGTCCCGTATCCGTGTACCAATATCATAACTACCGAACAGGCGGCTAGGCAAAGATACTCCCTGACCTTTATTGTTATCAAATATTGTATTAGTGGCTGGCTATAAAGGTGCCCGCGTCAAAAGTACTTTTACTTCATAAGTTAACGCTATTTTTTCACAGACTAAATATCCCAAATTGGTCACGCGCCAATATTTTTAGAAGAAAGGACATTAATCCACCAAGCTTGTCTAATGTAGATTATGGGGCACTTAGACTCGGAATAAATACTCGAAATAGGCCATATTTATCACGCTGGCTTGCTGCCAACAAACGAGGGGGGGGGGAGGAAATCCTAGTACTCTGGTCTTGGATGACCTCCAAATGTCTACAAGTTCCCTGGATCAAATCCTAAACAAGGCTTTAAAACATGCTAAGAATCTACCTAAAAAGTAGTTGAAGGTCCCCAAGATACAGATATACAGCATGTTCCGGTGATTTACAATTTTGAAATATCTATTCAGTTTTCGTTTAGTTCCAGTTTAACTTTTATTTTGCACTGCGTATATTTATTACTCTTTTCGGTCCTTTGCTAAAGGTTATAAATATAGGTAGTAATAAAATAGGTAAGTAATTTATTTTATAAATAATTAAAAAGAACAATTAATAAGGTTGTAAAATTAAATCAACTTCTTAGATTGGGGGCCTCATTCAGCTTTGCCGCCCTGGGCCTTTGATGGGCTTAGTCCACTGCTTAGCCAAAAATTTAACAGTAAAAAAAAAATATGGCAAGTTATCGTTAAACATAACAAAGTTAAAAACTTTGGCAATATATTGAAAAATTAATACACATTGTGCACTGACAGGAATATTGAATAAATTAAAATATCAATATACGTACTATGCATTTATTTTTTTATTATGAAATACAATTTACGAAGGTCTGTATATATTAAAAGATGTATTGTAATCGATTTGTCTTGCAATAGATATTACAATATTTTTCCATGTTATAGTTGACCATTAAGCAGATTTTTACCACAATTTTACACAGGTTATTAAGTAAATGTCAAATTTAAAACAAGCCTTTTCGAACTTACATACTCGTACAAACGTCTTATAACTTTGACGGTATAGTCCGATAACATTCAATCTTCCAATTCTAGTAATGTATTATTAATTATTTACTTTAAAAACATAGTGGTAATATAATATTTCTTTGTTTTCCCTTCTTGGCCTATATACACACCACACTACAGGTGTATTACTATTGTCAACACACCTGTGTCGTATGTCCCATTATGAATACATAAATGAGAGACTCGGTATCAAAAACTTAAAGGCCATGCAAATATTCATCTTTATGCGGTACTCGAATCCACGCTCGTTAGCTCAGAAAGTGAATACTTCACCGCTTTGCATCAAATTTTTGCGTATTAAGATAATTCCCACGCTTGTTGGGCAGATTGGGAATCGTATATAATTTGTATTACACAAGTAGTCACTACTGCCGGTCTATCATCAGATTTTTGCTCCCATAGTTGTCTCGTGCTACGCCCACGGAGAAGGATGGGATGGTCCGGGAAACTCACTGCAGTTCATTGTCTCAAACCAAACATCATACTGGCTGATATTGAGAACCACACAGAAAATGTGTTTCAAATGACTTTATTCCGTTCTTCACATCTTATTACATACCCCTTCCTAACACACTCTTACCGTGTCCTCCTGACATTGCATAGGCATGTCGCGGTTAATAAAATGGGATCGGTGTAAATCGTTTGCGGTGTAAGTTGTAGTATAGAGTAAATTTATGAATGAAAATCGCATAAGCACACCACACTTGTCACGGTAAGAAAAGGACCACAAATTATTTGGTTTTCACCATTACGTCAGCTGTATAATAGGAAATATTTTCTAAGAGTTGTTCAAAAATAAATTATATTTAAGAAGAATTAGCAATTACTTAATTGAGCCATCTATCCTATTAGAGAACTATCAACAGCCTACATAGCTGAATGTAGGCCTCCCATAAGACGCGCCATCTACCTTTCCCGCATCTTGATTCCCAGCTCCGGTGACAATCTCACAACACTTTTATCAAGACTCGTTCTCCATATTTCCGTTTATATAGTTCCCCATATTGAAAAATAACCACCATAAAATTAATCATAGTCATACATATCTAGAAAACCTTTAAGTCAAATTCAATCAAAAAATGTATCTAATTAAAAGGAGTTCAAAGTTGTTTTTTTTTATAAATAATGTAAAAACGGTAAGAAATTTATTTGCATAATCGTTTTCTAAAAAAATTGAAATATTTTTATTACGTTAATACGCAGTTATTAGTCCTTTGTCACCCTCCCCGATAACACGTCACCCATTTTTATCCTGAGTCAATCGCATGCAGATCTTATTTCTTATTTTAAATAAAAATGCGAGACCTCGCCGCAATGGATTTCGTTTGCCGTCTTCCATTTACCAACGACTATTCAGTTATGATTTACACTACCATTCGGTTATAACTTTACACCTTTGTTACGTCTTGTCTTCTTGTAGTAGATCCAAAGAAAAACGACAAGATGCTTCAATGTGAGATTAAAACAAAAATACATACGTGCACCGATATAAGCGATCCTTTATTAAAAGTTAGAACATTGGAATAGTATGAATATGTTTTATTATAACGTCTTTTAAGGCTGATTGCGGAGTGTTTAAAACTACATACATACATCCCTGTAGGGTTAGGCAGAGACCACAGATCTCCATACGCTACGATCCCGACACACCTTCCTTCACACTTATCCATCTTTTTATCCATCCTTCCTCTCACATTTATCGTAGTGAAACGGCTCTCTGTTCGTCGCTTCTCGCTCTCGTGGCAATCAGGACGTGACGGGTGGCGAACCACGTCGCCATCATTTTTTAATGAATTAGGTATATTAAAATTCGTCAAAGTGTATCCCAAGAGCCGCAAAGCAGGATGGAGATCAGCCCCAGCAGAGTCCCGCATGCTGAGGTAAGGCATTATAGTATCCGGGGGAGCCCGATCCCGGGACGGTCGGCAAGCTTGCGATTATGCCCTAGCCACGCGTCCTTTGACACGGCAGACCGTGGATTGGCGGAGAAAATGGGAAAAGGATAGAGAAGAAAGGAAAAGACAGGGGAAAGAAAAGATGGATTTAGACAGGGTGATAGAGATATGATACTACCGCAACGGAAGACGAGGAGTTATACGGTAGTAGCTCGGAAGGCCGGGACGACTAGACAGAGATACTCCCTGACCTTTGATAATGTGAAAATATTTAATACTAGTAAGAATATTTAATTTTAATACGTGTGGAGTTCTTGTTTATATAAAAAATATATACATACATAAATTAATACGCATTTTTTTTTCATATTACACTTTAATATGTATTATTAATTAAGTTCTATCTTAACTCTGCAATCACGACTTAATATAATGTTCAGAACAAAAACTCTGCTTCACATTGATAGGTAATATATAAGATGACGTAATATACTATGTAATATGTGTCAATCAAGCTCATTTTAAGTCGTGATACATTCAGAACTCTCGAGCTCATGTGTGTGTGTGTGTGTGTGTGTGTGTGTGTGTGTGTGTGTGTGTGTGTGTGTGTGTGTGTGTGTGTGTGTGTGTGTGTGTGTGTGTGTGTGTGTGTGTGTGTATGTGTGTGTGTGTGTGTGTGTGTGTGTGTGTGTGTGTGTGTGTGTGTGTGTGTGTGTGTGTGTGTGTGTGTGTGTGTGTGTGTGTGTGTGTGTGTGTGTGTGTGTGTGTGTGTGTGTGTGTGTGTGTGTGTGTGTGTGTGTGTGTGTGTGTGTGTGTGTGTGTGTGTGTGTGTGTGTGTGTGTGTGTGTGTGTGTGTGTGTGTGTGTGTGTGTATGTCCATAAGGGGGGGGGGGGGGGGGGGGGGGGGGGGGGGGGGGGGGGGGGGAAAAAAAAAAAAAAAAAAAAAAAAAAAAAAAAAAAAAAAAAAAAAAAAAAAAAAAAAAAAAAAAAAAAAAAAAAAAAAAAAAAAAAAAAAAAAAAAAAAAAAAAAAAAAAAAAAAAAAAAAAAAAAAAAAAAAAAAAAAAAAAAAAAAAAAAAAAAAAAAAAAAAAAAAAAAAAAAAAAAAAAAAAAAAAAAAAAAAAAAAAAAAAAAAAAAAAAAAAAAAAAAAAAAAAAAAAAAAAAAAAAAAAAAAAAAAAAAAAAAAGCCCTGGTTGAAGTCCAGTCTATGCAATTTTTTTTCCATTTTTTTTATTTTAGCCAACGTCCAGTAGTGAACTGTTACGGCTGTATTGATTGAATGGATTATACTAAAATACTCATACCAAAAATAAGACAGTTAAAAATTAGTGCGTTATTGGACTATGTATTATTTTTTTCTTAAAGAAATAAAACATTAAGTTGTCAAAACGTAAATCAGTCTTGTGGTAAACGGTTGCTTAAGGTGATCTAATAAGACATTTGAACGCTATTCTTCGCGTGTAATTAAGTATTTCATCTCAGCGTGAATGTTGTGCAGTGCTGCGAAATATTGCACTCAACTGCGTACGGTGAAGTAACTGATGGCAACGTAACTAGGAGACGCTCACGGCAATGATATTTTTACTGTGACATTATGCACTTGAAAATCTTATAAAAATATACCATTATTTATTTTTATTTCGTACTGCAGTGATGTGACTTTTTCAAATCTACCATAAGTGTATAATCTTCGCATAGTACAACTTTGTAATTTAGCTCATATACGTTTCATTGTTGAGCACAAACCTTTTCTATTTAAGGTAGAATAGACATTAATCCACAACGCTTATCCAAGGCTGATTGACTGTCCAATAAAACATATTTCAAAAGTTTTCAGCTTATGCCTCAAAATTGCAAACTTGTACATCATTTGTAACTTTGGACAAAAATCTTCCAGATTTCCTTCCACTTCCCTCCCTGTCTTCGCTTTCCGTAACTATATCATATTATACGCATAAAGATCAAAAGGTGAACTCTTTTCTCTTAGTAAGTGAAGATAAATGACCTTCTGAATTCTGTTCAGTATCCACTTGTTTTTGGTAATCTCGGAGAGAGGCATTGCCTAAAAAAGTAACACGCATGTAATTTACGAGGTTGAAAGCCTTGTTCAAAGGGCGATACACACATACATAATCAGTTAAAAGTGGCAATAGCCTAATCGGTCAGGGGTTGCTCTTATAATAAGCTCGTGGTGTCGATTCTATCTATCACTGGACTATTGACATGACCGTGATTTCCTAACACATATTATTTATAAGAATATAATTTGGTTTATTAGAATTCTAGTATTATCAAAAGCAATGCTAGTTTTTTTTTACCCATTTCTTGATACAAAATAACAAATGTAGGACAACCTAATCTTTCTGGAAGAGCTGGAGGTAATAAGGTGGATCAAGTAATGGAACAAAATATTAAAAGTAATGCAAAAACTATGAGTGCAAGTTAGTTGTTAATTTATTAATATTATAATTATTATAAACATTCGATTGAGTAGTAATTTATTTTGTTTGTGAACGCAAGGCCATGGAGGCGTGTAATAAAAACAATAATAACCTTAATACCTAACTAATATTCTTATATCGGTTCATCCAGCTCACTCATGGTCAAATAAAGCGTTTAAAGATTTCGTCAGATATTTAAAAATTATAAATTTGATATTTGTTTGAAATATGTAGGTATATATTACACACTTCTAGCCACTAGTCATTGACCATTTAAAGAAAAGTGACTATATATGTACTCAACAGCATTTGGTTATTCAAAACTCGTCACAGATTATATATATCCTTTTATTAAAGTTACTTTTTATCATTTTATTATCTATATATTATGTGTAAATGTGATGAAACATGTTGTACCTTAAAAGTACATTGCGCGCAAAGAACGTGATAATATGACAACCTACATTTATGTTTATAGCCTAACCATGTGCACTTAAACTTTAGTAAAGCAAACTAACTTTAATTAATTACAAACAGTGAGAAATAGTTAGCCCATGTAATGTATGAATACTCGTATTACGTAAATAGCTACAATGACACAGCACATCACTAAACATTTATGTGTACACATAACATACCTTTATGTTAGATTTATAATAAAATATAATAAATGTCACTGAAGTAAAAATAATTAAATTTATGCGCAAAAATTAAATAAGTGGTGTGAATTATTTTAATCTTAAATTTTACCAATCTATTACAAAAGTACAAAAGTTAACTTCGTTAAATTGCTGCACAAGAAGTTAACTCGGTAATCGTTAACTTTTAAAAAAAATAATGCAAGTTGAAGTTATCCGTAAAAGTTGAACCTTACGGATATGTAATTATTTATTATGTAAAGGATCTCTCACCAATGGACTTTTTTTGTGGTGGTTTTACCTAAAAATTAAAATCTATGGAACAATCCCCGCCGACCATCTCAGCATTAAAAAAAAATATCGTCCGCGATGTTACTGGCATCCCGATCGGAAATGTGGCTATCTACATCTAGTCGAAATAATTTTGTAAAAATAAAACCCGCAATTCTCTTAGACAATTACAATAAGTAAAAGTTATCGAATTTAATGTATGTTCTTTGTGGTTTTTTTTTTAATTATGGTTGAAAACCTAATTCTGTCACTGAACATTCTGTACCTTTTTGTGGCTCAACTATCAACTTTACCTACAGGTGTTGCGCCCTAATAAAGGAAAAGTATATATTTGCTTGCTAGTCAGCAATATGTCTGGTTCTACAATACTAATCATACATGGCTATCCTGGAAGAGGATAGTAACGGGTGTTTTTGCTGGTGACGATTTACAATTTTGTGTTATAGGCAAAGGTTTTTAGGACCTACGATTTTATATTTAGATACTTAACGATCCTAACACTAGAAATTTTAGAAATTTCACTATTGAATTGTTGACGTTATCCTTTTCCTCATAAACCTTCTTAATTTAGTAGTAATTCACGTAATGTAAAACATTATGTACTTACTAACATGAGTAAATTGAACAAAGTTTTATTTGCATATAAATATTCTTTATTATTCTTCTACATTATATTCTATATTATTCAAATTCTATTATATTTATTTACAAAACATTCTATATTTTTACTGAGTTTGCTGCTTAAAACGTTTTATAATCTGTTAGTTTTATTAACGACAAATTTATATCTACCTTATCTTTATTAATTTATAAACTAACTGAAACAAATGAAGATAAGATTTTCTCACTAACTTACATATATTGGCATTATACCGGACGACCGCGGGTCGCGGGTTCGATCCTCGCAACGGAATAAATATATGTATGAATCCTTTCCCTTTCCTTTTCTCTATCCTTTCCCTTCATCTCCGCCAATCCACGGTCTGCCGTGCCAATGGATGCGTGGCTAGGGGCGTGCTTAGTCGCAAGCGTGCCGACCGTCCCGGGATCGAATTTCCCCGGGTACTATGGTGCCTTACCTCAGCATGCGGGGCTCTACTGCGGCTGGCCTCCATCCTCCCTTGCGACTCGTGGGATTCACTATGACGAATCTTAATATACCTAATTCGTCAAAAAATGACGGCGATGTGGTTCGCCACCCGTCACGTCCTGATTCCTACGAGGGCGAGAAGCAACGAACGGAGAGCCGTTTCGCTATGATGAATGTAAGAGGAAGGATGGATGAAAAGATTGATGATTGTGAAAGAAGCAACGAAGGTGTGTCGGGATCGTAGCGGATGAAGATCTGTGGTGTCTGCCTAACCTGACAAGGAGACAAGCGTGACGACGATACATATATATATATATATAATGCAAATGACATTGACAACAAAATCTATACAGACGCCCAATGAAAACCTTCAGTTTTTTTTAAAATTGTAGTTTTTAGTTTGTGAGTTTTTACTTACTTTTCTTGGGTTTGTTAAAAGGTTATACTTTGTATTGTACTTTTTGTTACTTTAGTAGAATAATTTGTTTGTCGCATCATCCTACCTCACTGTGACTTAAAACAGATATCTGTGTATCTATTATAATGGCCGAAAAACTAATAAAGAGCTAATAAAATCATAGCGCTGCTGGAAGAGAGGTGTAGCCAATGTTACATCTCACAGCGGATAAACGTGAGTCGTTCAACCGTCCAAAGAACCTGGACTCGATACCAAGAGACAGCTTCCGTTCAGAGAAGGCAAAGTATTGGGAGGAAACATCGCACACAACCACGAGACGACCGCTTTTTAGTGATTCAGGCGATGAAGAACCGCTAGTGCAGTTACATAGACCTCAAAAAAATCCTTGAAGAGGTACGAGGAGCGTAAGTAAGGCTGTGTAACTGACTAATGACTGTAAGGAGAATGCTACTAACGGCTTATATACGCAGTCATCGACCAGCTCGGACCCCCTAGTTACTCCGTGAGCATCGGATTGCTCGAACGAAGTTCATTAGAAATTGCCTATCTTGGACACTAAGTAACTGGAGTAGTATACTCATTTTCAATGAGGCTCAAATTTGTCTGCATGGTGAGGATCGACGTCGGCGAGTGTTACGAAGACCAGGGACTCGCCATGCTGACGTGTGTTTTAAAGAAATCACCCCTTATGGTGGAGGATCTGTTATATTTTGGGGGGGGGCGTAACTTCTAGCGACCCCGCCAATCCGCATTGGACAAGCGTGGTGGGTTAACGTCCGTTCCTCCAAAATTGGAGAGTCCCGTGCTCAGCAGTGGCTGTTAAAAAAAAACTTCCAGCTATCATACCGCGATAGTATTCATTGAAAATAGTTCACTAAATGCGCAAAGGTATATTACAGAAATCCTTTGTCAAAATGCACTACCTGCCCTGACTGTAATTGGTGAAGATGCCATTTAAATGAAAGAGGTCGGCTTATATGAAATAGGTTGGTATTCGTCGTTTGGACTGGCCAGCGCAGAGCCCCGACTTTAAACCCCATTGTGCAAGTCTGGGACCTCCAAAAAAGGTGAGTACGATCGGTCCAACTACTTTCACAAAATAGCAGGGAGCTTAAAACCTTGATCTCGGCTGAGAAGGAACACATTCCATAGGACACCATCAAAAGCCTGGTGGAACGCATGCCAAGACGATTAAATGACGTAATTACTTGGAGAGGTCATAGTTGTTATTAATTAATCGTCTATTTTTATTAAATTACCATTAAAATACTCGTAGCCTTAATTTTACCTATAAAAATGTTCATTTGTACACGGATTTCTGTTTACATGAATGAAACAGCAGTTCTAGGATTTAAGTGTTAAAAAAATTGAAAAAAAGAAATCCAAACTAATTTTGAATTGTAAATTGAAAAAAAGAAATGTAACCCGGAAACATAGTAAAGTGGTACTACTATTTGAATATGTGCGGAAGCCGTACCATGATAGGGAATTACTCGTTAACCGTAGGTTGTTGGGAATACAGTAATCGGTGCGCTTTATTAAATAACGTCTAAAGATGCTTAAATTCAATTAACAAAAAAAAACAATAAAAAAATACCGATAATAGGTATACGATACAAATCAATTAACAAAAAGCGAAAGGAGACGTCCTCCGTCCGTAAACTAAACATTACGTGTTCAATTGCATAGTTGCTTAAACAAAACTATGTTGATTTACATATGTAAATCCATAATTTCGGTTAGTTATAAGCCAACTTAGAAGATATTGAATCCGACATTAAAAGGTTACTTAAATTACTTCATCTTAAATACGAAACTTACAACAGTGGACTGTTGATCATAAAGCAGTATTGTATACTAGTGAGCGACAGTATTTTGTCATTCACTGGATTAACGACAACTAAAAGCGAATTTGAGCTCTTTTTCTGTTTCAAAACTTATTAAAGGCATTATATTAAAATGTGAAAATGTTCTCTGAGTATTTAATTTTTTCTACGTTATGTTTCTCAAAAAACCATCAATCTGGAGTAGTCGATCGCTGCAGTGCGGACAGCGTACTCGTATTAGCAAACATAATGTGCCAAAAGGCAGTGAGAGGTGACGATCTGCCCAGGGCAGCTGGCAATATTTGGATGCGTGTATCCGAAAATCAAACTTAGAGGACGCCTATGTCCAAGAGAATTTTTTGCAAGAGAATGAGTTTGAATAGGGTAATAGGCAATCCATTTTGATATATTTAGTCGTTGTAGGTATGTGGTCAATTTTATTTTACTAGACTATACCAATAAGAGTTTATAAGAACGTTGTCTATTTTGTAAATTGAGATGTGCTATTGTAATTTCCACACATTGAAAAGGGAAAGGGAATTGCAAATTGAGTTTAATTAGTAAGATAGACGTTGTTGCCTGTCTACTGGTATTTTTTTATGTATTGATTTAATACAACAGCCACGAAAAGAAATGGGGTGGCATTATTCTATGCCATTAACCAAAAAGTATAGATAAATACTAAAATCATAGGGGGAAATACATACACGTCCCACTGCTATCCCCATGCCTCTTATCATTTTATACGAAAAGGTAATATATATATATATATATATATATATATATATATATATATATATATATATATATATATATATATATATTTTACAATGAGATCTTACCCCCAAAAGACTGCTGTAATGACTGAAACCAATAATTAATTTTATTTATATATTAATCAAAATATCGTAAGAAAAAAGTAGGTATAATATTAGTGTAGGTATAAGATTTAATTGTTTCAAAATCGACAATGATAACGATTATTTATGCATAGACTTGTTTTAGTAAATAGTATTTACTAAATACCTACATACCTACGTATGTCTTACGGGATGTGCAGTGAGTTGAGTAGTGACATCATTTATTTAGAATTACCCCACGTTTTGGATTAAGTAGGATAATCTAACGAATAAGATATATCAGATTAATATTGTTCTGTTGGCTAATTTTAGTACGTTATAAATTTTATATAGATTATAAGGTTTCTCTTTCAAAGATCTAATGGACGATTGATTTTATTTCGGAAACAAAATTGTGATAGCAAAAATTACAAAGCCTTAAAATATTGTCTTATAATATCACATAGTTTTCAATTCTTATTCTTATTGTTTCATAGCTTATGTGTGAATATATAAACAGCGTTAAAACGTAGCTGAATAGTATACTGCTATCATAAACATTTATTGTGATGTAGGTAGAGATATTAATAAATCAAAATTTTAAATGTAAACCAGCGCGAAAATCCAATCAGATGTGTCAGCACGTGCTGAGTAAGGTCAAACTTATATATACACTCCACTATAACATAAAACTTGATTTATATTTAGGTACTCTAGATTATATATAATTGATATTTTTAAAGTGACAGATTTAATACATCCAATTCACTTGAGGTTATTTATACATATTATAACATGACGGCAATCAAATTTAGTGAGTAACAATATATCGACATATGTATAGTTTATTTTATAACTTTATATGTACCTATTTGTTTTTCATTAGTTGTATTTTTGTGAGAAGTTACTAACAGTTATCTATATATTTGTATATGACATTATCTCCTTGAATGAATTAAACGCTACGGGAGCGGGAGCGCCACTTCACCAAAACTAAATTAAAATTTAATTGCATTTCGTTTCACTAGTTTTTAGAACGTAATTAATTATAATAATGTTGAAATACGTTAATTATTATATAATTATATCGAGTTGAAAATCTTTGGTTCAGAGATCAGATGGTAGAGATGTTGTGCATTAAAACAAACAGTTATATTTACATAAAAAAAAACAATTTAAAGTTCAGCGTTACATACAAGATAATCGTTACGATGGTCGGACAACATCAAGGTGAATCAAAAAGACCGCAAAATTAAGAAAAAAAAGGAATGGTAAAGGTACATTACATTATATTAATGTTGTTAATTTGAAATAATTAATATTAACAAACAATTACTGGTAGGTCATAAAAGAAAGTATTATATACATATATTTTTCTTTTTTTTTAAATTTATTTATTAAATATGGTACTTATACTCGCCGCTGTCGCTGTGCTAGGGTTTAGCCTGTATTACAGCAAAACGTTTGCCATTCCCTATATATTATTTGTTTACCATAGTATATATATATATATATATATATATATATATATATATATATATATATATATATATATATATATATATATATATATATATATATATATATATATATATATATATATATATATATATATATAAACAATTACCATCCTATTGTTATAAACTTAGTCTTTATGCATTGGTGCTTTCCATTAACTCCGCTTTATGTACCATTTTAGGTGTTTGATAAAATAAATAATAAAACACCAGCGTTACTATAAATTCTATGCCTTTTAGAAAAGTTTGATGGGAGGGTAATGGGGTTCCAACTCAAATAAAAAGATAACAAGGTCATCGAGATCGCATATAGTTTACTCTTTTTTTCGCTTTCATATTGATTTAAGGGTCTGAGAGATCTTTGTCTGATCTACGCTATTCAAATTATATGACCACCTGCACTTTTATTGAAATTACAAACAATAGATCTTTACAATTATTTTTTATTGTGTTTCATTATTTGTATCTTACCGCATAATACTTATCCACAGTAAACGGTAAACAGATTATTATATTTATTCCTTTTAGTTTAAGATTCCTGATCATAAAACCAAGATAGTGATAGTGTCGGAATTTCTTAATTATTTTAATAAGTTTTGTTTTAATTTATTGAGAAATAAACGAAACTAAAATGTAGAATAACTACTAGAAATATTATTAAATTAGTTATCTGATGTCATTTGACCAGAAAACACGCTCTCAGTATCTCAACAGTTAAAGTCTATTAACATTACTTTGTTTTTCACTTCTGATTTTTGTTTTTTGAAAGAAATAGGTAAAACTAAGGAATATTATTAAGAGACCAGAGACATAATAATCGGCCTTCATAAACCGGGTAAAAGTAATCGTGAGATTTTAAGACTGTAGAAAATACCAAGATAAACTGTTGACTACATTGTTGAGAAATTGGCATCTGAAAGAACAATTTGCAACAATTGTCGCCCAGGTAGACCGAGAGCAGCAACTTCGAGTGAAGATTTGAATGTAGTTATTAAAAGCAAACGGGATAGACTATTAACTGCACCAGAAATAGCAGCACAATTCAATATGGGGCCTGATAAACCAGTGTATCCACAGTCAAAAGAAGGCTCCTTGGGTGGCTGGATTGGATGTAGAGCGGAGCACGGACTTGACATTTATCCCTGTGTGCGATTCGGGAAATAAATTAATAAAAATAAAATTTCATTCGTATCCTGCTTACTTATAGTTGTGTAAACTCCACGCAATTGCCGGCCGTCGTTAGAAGTAGCTATATACTCTATGGGGTAATATAATAGTTGGTTGAACGACTTTCTTAATACGGATTTCTTGTTTGTCCGGTGAATTATTCCAGTTTATATAGGCATTCTAATACCGGGGTGTGCCGACAATGAAACAGGTGCGCGCCCTGAATACGTATAGCTTGTTCACGCCTATGGTTACTACAAATGTGTATAAAATAGATACACACTATTTAATGTTTTCGGTGAACGCAGGTCATGGGCAATATGGTTTAAAATTACAACCGTGTCAAAATTTAATTGCAGGTAAGTTGAACAATATACTTAAAATATTTACATCTGTATGTTCAAGATGGTATTTATTGTAGATCGAAACGAGAAATCTCATTTGATTGACCATTCCAAATAATTATGTTTGTGCTAAAAAATTTGATTCACATCAATAGTGCAAAGAAAGTTTCAGATTATAAATGTAGTTCTTGCCAACTGAGCTTTGAGCTGTACCTATTGAGTCCTAAACCAGGCACTTATTTCGAGATGATATAATCACCTAGAACAACTTTGCTTGCATCACATTAAGATGTATTGTTTCTAAATTAAAAAGAGGCTTCTGTGCGATTATGCGTGAGTATTATTGACGATATATTCATAAAGTTAATAAGTTATTTCTGATGTTCCAAAACCTTATACAGTGAGTCTAAAAAGTATTCGAACACTGAGCTTTTTACAAAATATTAGTGTACTCGTATCTTTATCGAAGAATTTGATAAACAAATAAATATTATCAATTCTTCTCCCCTTGACAATATTCAACAAAAAACTAATGAATAAGAGTTTTTGCGTTGGGAACAAAGAAATAACGAAATACATACATACATATAGTTATTTAATGGGAAATTTAGTGGGAAGTATAAAAAGTATGCGTACATTATGAGACCAAGGACATCATTCGATCATAGGTCGGGAACACTGTTCGTATGTTTTTTACAATGTTTCGGTATGTCCTTCCCTCCATGTCTATTGACAAAAATTTCATATTTCATTCGGTTCACTCTTTTTTTGTCGAAAATGGGTCATAAAGGAAAAAAATACTAAAGAAGAAAGAAAAAATATCATAGGCATCATAATTGATGTAAAAGCCCCGAAAAATTTTTAAGATCCCGCCCGAATAGCCCGCTCAACAATTCTATCCATAATTGATCGATTTGACACGCGGAAAACGGTAAAAAATGTGCATAGAAGTGGTCGACTGCACGGTCTTTCACGTATACTGATGAAAGATTTATTGTGCGTCTTTTAAAAAGAACCTAAAATATCTGCTTCGACAATTACTGACCATGCAGGATCGTAACATCAGTACAATTCGGAATCAATTCTTGCGGAAAAATGGATATCAGGGTCGAGTCACGAGGAAATATTTTTTTGTCAACAAAATTAATCGCGAAGAAAGACTTGCATTTGCCAAAAAATACAAAAATAAAGATAGTGTTTTCTGGAACAAAGTTATCTTCACCGATGAAAGTAAATTTAATATTTTCGGTTCAGGTGGGAGGTGTACAGTGTGGCGAAAAAAAAACTACGAACTTCATCCAAATCATTTGATATTGACTGTGTAATATGATGGTGGTTTGGTAATAGTGTTGAATGAGTGCTGCAGAAGTCGAAAAGTTACATATTATTGAAAGAACAATGGACCATAAGATGTACATGAATATTATGAAAAAAAAAACGTTTGCAGTTAGTGCGGAAAAACTAAGACTTGAAAGTTATTTTATATTTCAATAAGACAATGATCCGAAGCACACGGCTTTTAATACCAAAAATTGGCTATTATATAATGTACCCGGCCAATTGCGTACTCCTCCCAATCACCGGACTTAAATCGTATTTAGCATTTGTAGAGTGTTTTAGAAAATTCAATCAGGGAAAGACAGGCTTCGAATCACGTGGAGTTTTACAAAAACAATGGGAGGAAGTCGATTCGATGCCACGAAGACTGCAGGCAGTAATTGATTCGAAAAGATGCGAAACAAAATATTAATTTTTATTAAACAACAAATGAATGTACGAATACCTTTTTTTACTTCGATACACTATTTGGTGTAGAAACGGTGTAATAAAACAACCTAAATAGCTCAGACGCGAAGTGTTCGATTTTGGGACCAAGGGTCTCGGGTTCGAACCCACAACTTTTATTCTGTTTCGATTTTGGATATTCGTCCATGTCATTGTATTTTTAATGGTCAACAGGGAATTCTAATGTGGTGCTATGTATGCGAAGCTTTATTTCAAAAAACATTCATTTAAGAAATTAATTAATTAATAGGTATCAAATGATAAAGATTAAGTATGAAATATTAATAAATATATTACGATGTACAGATTTTGATTTGTGATCAGCATGTTTTATAAATTTTATTATTGCATAACGCATTCTGTGCAAGATATAAATTTATTTACCGTGTATATTTAGTTACCGTAACTAATTTTATCCATGCCTTTATACACAAGTTAGTCTGTCGTATTTCTAGTAAGTGCCTACCTAATGTTTGCTTCGACAGGTGATGCAACTGAATGCAGGCGTTCATTTTGATACCAGGAAAGATTTACCGGGCCGTTATTACGTGAGTTTGATATTATATCGTTGCTCAAATCCGGAATCGCCTCACATTATAATTACGAAATCTGTTCGTAGTTAATAAACATTCATTTTAAGAAACAGTTTCAGAGATAAACTCTTATCAAAAATAATCTTATATTTACAGAGGTCTGTTGCGTAAAAGTTCAGTGTCAGTAAATCGTTATTCAGTAATTTTGAGAAGTATGTTAGTATACATCCAGGGCACGTACAAAAATATAAAAATTTTATGTAAGTAGATGTTAATACTTATATAAAAAGGCACCTGTACTGAATAAAAACTTTTTGATAAATTATAAATATACGTTTTGAAGTCTTTCGTTCGTTTAGCAAGCTTAGTTTACATTTTTTATAGTTTCAAATAAAGCTCTATGTCTCTGAAACGCCTGTTGGAGTTATACAGTGGTACAATAAAGATTTATAACAGAGAGCTGCTATCCCCTGTCTAATATATTTAAAAAAAAACCATGGCCACGCGCATATGGGCGGGGTCAACCTTGCAGATATGTTGGTGGCTTTCAACAAAACCGAGGAGAAAAGCCACCAAAGGATCCACCACAACAGCTGGATTTTATGTCGCAGATATATTGCTGTAAATAATGTAAAACGACTGAGCTTAAAGAAATTCCGGCATCATATTATACTATTATTTTGATATTAGAAAAAATAAAATTTTGCCAAGTTAAGATTTAATAAGAAGCGTCATAGGTACCAGCAAGTATGGTGAACATTGAACATCTTTGAATACGGTATTATTAACTGTACGAACGAATAATAGTCTTATTCATACCTACAGCTAATAATGCCAAGGATTATTATAAAGAAATAAAAGCAGTTTTGATAAGATAGTCCTGCCAACCAACGAAGCGAAGAAAACGGAATCACGCACCTCGCCACAGCTCTCTATAAGATAGTTTGCTTCTATTCCAAATAGGGCCACCGGAGTCCCAGACAACTTAACTGGATCGTCGCACCAGCTAGTCTCAAGGCGTCTCACACTACGTTTACCAAGGCATCACAGCACTCGTCTACTCCGGTTGTTAGTTGCTAACTTGTTAACACTGTAGTTTACGAACACGAATGGTGACGTTGCTTCTCCGTTGAATTACTTCACGGCGAATACATCCACCAGATTAACTCCGGGCATAGCCCTCTGAGCGATTTTTTGCTTGTGGTGCAAATGGATATTTTTAATGGGATAGGAGGGCATACGAGGAAGCGTGGTGTTTGATGGAGAGGAGTCAACGCCGCCCATAGACATCCGCGACACCGCAGGAGTCACGAAAGCGTTGCCGGCCTTTAAGGTGTAGTATGTCATGTTTTTTGAAGGTGCCAGTGTCGTATCGTATAATAATTCGGAAATAAAAAGAAAACGCCGAAGGTAGCCCGGTTCTACACGGTGGTGTTGCGTGGGATAAATTCAAACTGGTATTGATTTTAACATTCGTGACTAACACAAATATTAAAATGAAATAACTGCAATTACCTAAATAAAAGTTTTCTATGATTTCTTTCTGCTTAGGTAATATCCAAAAAAAACCATTAAAGACTATTTTTAATGTTGTGTTATATTCACTACTTATGTACTAATTACAAAAAATGTTGTAATGAGAATTATCTTCTCTTTTTCTTCTCTGGGCGACTCCCTCCCATGTCTTCCAATTGCTGCTTAAGTTCTATGAGTTGGTTATCGGGCACGTAGCGTATCTCTTCGTGTTCGGGTGTGTGTTCGTGAACATTTAACGTGCACCCTTCAGGGAGTGTTGCCTGGGCCACTCGTAATAGCGTGCCTAGTGTCCAGGCAGGAACATCTGCAACCTATATCTTTTATTTATAATATATTATTTATAGTATTATACAACAATCGCTTGGTTAAGTTGGTTCAAGAAAGCGACATTGATTTAAATGTGCGCGTATTTTTATATTACAAGGATGCCATTTTTATTAAATGGAAACATGTAGTTTTTGAAATAAAAATGTACAGTTTTTATAATTCCAGGTTGGAATTATTTGAATACTTATGAAGCAGTATGGACACTAAATTTGGGACAAAAAGCTACGAGAAAGACCACTTACAAACCTGTACATTTCTTTCATATACATTTAGATTGTACTCTGCGTCAACAACGGTGGTGCCAGGTTTAAATCTTTGTACTTTTAGTTGCTGTGCAGGGGTGGCCCAACTATAATTTATAAACAAAATTGTTTGGAAATAAATAAATCAAATATTAGAGTGATGATGAACTAGCTTTGAGAAAATGTTAAAGTTAGCAGTTGTTGGGAATATATATTTTTAATTTGTAAAAATAAATGCATGTATATGATTATTTATTCAATTATATTATGAATTATAACTAAACTGAATACAAGCTGCAACCAAGACTGCTCTAGCAGAAAACTTCTCCTTCCTGTCCTTTTTTTTATCCCAGGGGAAATCCTTTATGGATACACTTCAGCCTGGGGGAGGCTGGAGAGTTATGTCGGACTCGTTTTACCGACTAAAACCCCTTGGATGTTTCTACGCGTCACTTCTATCGAGGTCACGGGGACGCTTGGCTCAGATCCGCAATCCCGACATTGCAGCCTTTATGACCCCGTCTTCATTTGGGAGGCTTTAGGTTCTCCTCCCCCTTCGCTAAAAACGCCCCGAAACACTAAGGGCGTTCTTCAGCTCAGGACCTTAGTGAGTAACAGACCCCCCGATCCGTTACTGCAAGTCCTGGTCAGGGTAGCATTAGGGCCGCATAAGCCAAACGCCCCCGACCGTGTCTTCTGCGACGGATCGGAAGCGAGTTCGGGGCTTGTTCTCGCCTTCGCTCCGCCGCTTCTTTCTAAGACATCACTGTGCCGCAGAAAGTCTCAACCGCCCGCCAGGCCTCCTCGCTGCCAATCATGGCTTTGATGAGGGCTGGCAGTGTCAGGTCCCGCCCAATTATCGCGGACAAGGCAGCGCGTGGTTCCGCCCATGCTGGGCAATCCACGCGTGTGTGCTGTGCCGTATCCGCGATATCTATGTCACAGTGATGACACGTTGGCGTTAGCTCTCGACCCACCACTCGGCACAGGTACTCACCGAAGCATCCATGCCCAGTCAGTATCTGCGCAAGATGGAAGGTGATTGTGCCGTGCCTTCGGTCTACCCATTGCCTTAAGATAGGCCGAATAGCCTCTACTAATTCCTGACTTGGCCCAGGTGCCTCGAGTCGAATCGTCCATTTCCAGAAGAGATCATCACGTGCCTCGACCCTCCATTGCATGATCTCCCGTGGATGTGGACGGTTACCTTCCTGTTACATCCGTACACTGCGCCAATATACCTCTGAGAGGATATTTGCCTCCAAGTCCCATGGGGGGCTACCAGTCAGAAGGCAAGCCGCAGTGCAGGATACCGTACGATAGGCTCGGGCCATCCTGATTGCCATAGCTCGCTGTGGCCACCGCAATATGGTTACGTTTCTATTATTGTGTTTTCACCCATATCGGCGCTCCATAAAGGGCCATCGAACGCACCACACCTGAATAAAGACGCCGACATGCCGTCCCAGGACTTCCTAGATTTGGTAGGATTCTGCCCAATGCTTCAGCTACAGACATCAGTCTTGGAACCAAACGCCGGAAGTGCTCTTCGAACTCCCATTTGCTGTCGAGGACAAGTCCTAGATATTTCATAGTGGACCCGACGGCAATGGAAGTTCTGTCCACCATAAATGTTGCTCCAAGGGGAGGCGCGTTCCGAGGGCCATGGAACGCCAGAGCCTCAGATTTATTTATAGCCACCTCTAACCCCAATGCTCGGATCCTCAGCATTACTTGAGCAACGCCCACAGTAGCGAGACGGGCTGCCTCTTTATGAATATCACCGCGGGCTGACACGAGCGTGTCGTCTGCATAGCACGTCACGGTGATACATGGCAGCGTGGCTCCGCGCAATACCCGGTCGTAGCCGATATTCCACAGGAGTGGTCCAAGAACCGAACCTTGTGGTACACCACACGACATTAATCGCCTCCTCCAGCCATCTTTGGTCGGGAAACTGACTGCTCTGCCAGCGAAGTAGTCGGCAATGATTCTTCGCAGGTATCTTGGTACATTGTGGTACCGCAGCGCTGCCTTCACCGTTTCCCACGGCAGAGTGTTAAACGCGTTACTGATATCCAGCGATACAGTCCACAAAACTCCACCCTGGGAGACTGCCTGGTCAGCTAAGTCCCTAATTCGCGCAATTGCATCCAGGGTTGATCGGCTCTGACGGAAGCCAAACTGTGCGTCATGCAACCCTGGTTTCATGCACTGGACAACGCGGCCAGCGAGTATACGCTCGAAGAGTTTACTCATCTCGTTAAGCAGAACAATAGGACGATACGCCGATGGCAACTCAGCCGGTCGACCTTCCTTCCGAAGAAGAATAAGCTTTCCGGTTTTCCAAGCTTGAGGGAATTCACCTTGTTTTAGGCAAACGGAGAAAAGCATCTTCACTCGCTCACCCATCTCCTTCAACGCAACAAACAAGACACGCCCTGGGATGCCATCAGGCCCTGGAGCGGTATTCTTCGAGCGAAGTTTTTGAACGGCCGCCATAAATTCTATCTCCGTCACTGGAGGAATCACTTCCGTTGTATCGTCTGGTTGGTCTTGTATTCAACATCGCCGGTGGCACCCATCTGTCTGGCTGGGGAAAGAGAGCATCCACTATTTGTTCTACTAGTTGTGGCTGGAGGGTGCTTGTTAATGGAGGAGCCCAAGGTCTCAGATTTTTCCGCACAATACGGTATGGTCTCCCTCATGGATCTCTGTCTAGTGTGTTCAGCCACTCTTCCCATGCCATGTTCTTGGCCTGGGCGATGGCTGATTGCAAGGTTTTGCAGGCAGATCTCCTTCCTGTCCTAGATTATGCTCATGTCTGCTATCTTAATCTTACAGAGGTACAACTTGACAAACTTGAGTGCCTTCAAAATTTCTGTTTAAGGTTTATATTTGGTTATGTTTCGAATTTCCGTGCTTAGCTCAAGTGGCTCCCCATTTGCCTTCGCCGGAATGCTCACATACTCTCTCTTCTTTACTCTATTTTATTTAACCCTTGTTACCTCTCTTATCTCAAGACTCGCTTCACATCTGAGGTGTTTGAAAACATCTGAAAACTTAACATTAAAAATACTTGCTCATCATACCAAATTCTTTGACCACTCTTTCACAGTACAGGATGTTCAGTTTTGGAATTCTCACAAGTGACAAGCAATGTCTCTACCAATTTTCTAAAAGTTTATCAAAAATCACTATCTTTATATCTTTTTGTCGAGTTGCAGAAACCAGCCCATTACACCATCTACTATCTGTATTTGTTTATTATTTATGGTAAACCTATATTTGTATATATGTATAAGTAGAAGGAAGAAGAAATCGGAAGAAAGAATCTGGAAGAAATTGCTATTAGTGATAAGACTGCTATTTGTATATAAATATCATAATCAATAAATGTATAACTTTGTTTTTAGTGTACAATAAAAAATATATCTATCTATCAAGAACCTCCACTGGATACAGACGAAAAAGTACCTTGTGTGTGGAAACGAAAGGTACTGTAGTAATATATTAATAAATGTATCACTAATGCAATAAAATATTTTGTTTTATTTCTTTTTAAATTTGGTTTTTAAAATTAAAAAGAAATAATATTCTATTAAAACAAAATGATTAGTTCAATAGACATTTTTATAAATAGACATGTCAACCGTTTGGCACATATATGAAAATGTAAATTTTAAAGTATAAAGTAATAATAATGAATATGCTATAAATGTAAAAAGTAATAATATAATTTTGAAGAATTTTATTTAGAAGATACAAATCCCCTAAAGATCCCAAGTGTCGCCGTGAAGAAGTATGGCTGGCACGCCACAGTACTTAAAAATATATGCCACGCTGTTGACAATTTGGGGATTTCTCAAAAGAGCTCACTATAAACAAATCAGCTCCGATTACCTCAGAATTTTATTTGTTATTGTTATTTGAGTACATATAGAAAAATTATTTAATTGAATTAGTATGATAGCAATTATAGGCAACTGGCCTATAAAAATTAATACAGAACACATGAATATGAAACAAACCATTCATCAACTTGTATCCCCATGACTTCAGCAAATCTGTGTATTTCTCCCTGATAAGACTCTAAAACAGCAAAATCATATCCTTTTAATTGCAAATTTAGGCAATCATATACAGGTTCATCAGGTTCCAAACTCTGTAATAAAAAATATTTTTTTATTTTTCATTTTGTACATATATCAACAGCGGAAAATGTAGTCTAGGGTCTATCATAGCTTCATAAACAACTGAAATAGCATTAACTATGGAACATTTGAAAGTGGGTATCCAATGCAATATTTAATAATATGTATTGAATAATAGAATTGCATTAAACAAAATAAGTATTATTTATATTATGGTCTGCAAAATTATTTTTCTTTATTCTATTAATTTAGTAAAGTTATGTTGTGATGAATTACTACTTTACAACAGTTGGTTATCTGGTAACTGTTGTAATCTTTGAATATCAAATTGAGTCTATTATTAATCTTTAGCTATTGTAGAAAAGTCACTTTTTGAATTTGAAGATTGTTATGGTCCATTTACAGACTGGACACATCTAGTAGATGTATAAAAGATATGTCCAGTTAAAGGATTAAGTTCTCAAACATAAATAATAGAAAAACCATAAAAGATTTAAATAAAGTTCAATAACTTTATGACGAATAGAATATGTAGTTTTACTATTATTAAATGAATAAAAAGTGCAGGTTTTTCTTTTTATTTTATGAAAATGTTGACTGCTACATCAGGCACACTCTTAAAATTTAACCATGATGTTCTGTGCCAATCGCTGAAGTAGTGACATCTATACCATTATAAAACCTGTTATTTTATTTTACTAAATGACTTACTATTAAATAGTCTGGCTCATGTAGATCACTTTTAAATCGTTTTGATCCATTTTGTAAATCCTTTATTCCATTAAATACGAAGCCTTTCTTTGCTCTTAAGATGTGGTTGAGTCTTAACTGCCAACATATATTTAAATGTTAATAATATGTTGTTAAAACATACAAATATACACGGTAAGAAAAGTTATGCTTACAACAGAACTTATTTTAGAAGAAAACATTTTTCCTACTACTTGCCCTTATACATTCAGAGACTATAATAAGTTACTTGTGGATAGCAAATAAGGTTATGGTATTTATAATACACAGTAAGTAATGTAATCACTCCCTTTGTGATTTTTAAGCAATAGTGATCAATTCCATAGATTATATACTATAACTAAATAATTCTGATCAAATTTAATTTTGAACGATTCTTCACTTAAAAATAAAATTATTTTTAAATTGACAGATCGTATCATAGTAATTTTTTTAATAACTTTACGGCTCTGGGTTCAAGTCTTATACGATTGATTAAAATATTGAAACAAATGATATCATAGAAGGAAAAGGAATTAGTTGATTACAAACACAATCAAGGACAATATTTTAGAGTGCAACTCTAAACTGCGTAATTTAACTAGTTGTGTAAATTTTGAACCAAACGATAAAATAATAAAAGAACTCTGAAAGTGTCACAGGTAATGATTAATTTAGTTTTTATTAACTGCATATGGTGATTTAGTGGAATGGCCACCATATTATCAAAACTATGTGACACGCTATTTATACTTACAATACGGACGGAAAAGAGTGTGAACCCTGAGCCGTAAAACCCTTCATAACAAAAAAAACGTATATTGAACATTTTTTAAATTATGACATAGGCCAGAAAGCCATCAGCCAAATCCAATTTAATACTTTATGGTATCCTTGTTTATGGCAACTTTCAGTGATTTCTACATACTTCTAGGCAGTCACGGGAGTGAAGATAACGTTATGAGTAGATTATTTACTGTTCCATAAACAAAGAATTGAAATTAATTGATTACTTACTTTACACGGTGACAAATATAATGAAACAACTTGGATAGTACGAAACGTTACCTCCATATGAGTATGAGTGTGCTATGACAAATAATGAATGAAACTATACATATGAATATGAGGTAGTTGAATTAAACCAGTACAGTGTGCTTCTCCCAAAACTTCTTTCCATGTACCACCACTCTGTTGAACCGGTTACCTTCGGCGGTTTTTCCGGACTGATACGACATGTTCAACTTCAAAATACAAGTTTAAAAGCCGGCAAAGGTGCCGTAACTCTTGCGGTGTCGCGGATGGCTATAGGCGACATTGATTGCTTCCATCAAATTCCGCGCAAAAAAATGGCCATTTTGTAAATCAGTTAGTAAATTATCGCAAAACGAAGCAATATACTTCAATAAAGTTCTTGCAAATGACTACAAGATGTACAATTTGCATATTTACATATAAAATAGTCAGGAAAACCAAAAAATTTAATGTATGAAATAATAAAATTTAAACTACAATGTAAAATAAAATGATGATTTTACCTTAAATCAGGTATTTTTGTAGGATACGTGGTGTAGGTTCTAAAAAAAGGCACTTGTTCTCATAATGTCTTTATTAACTTATCTATTCACGTGGTCAAGTCCTAGAATTTTAACATATGCTATTTTTAATTTTGTATTCAATACCAAACGTACTAAATTGTATATTAGAAACATCGTCTACTTGAAAAATAAAGTGTTAGTGGACAGTCGTAAATATAAAGATTTAACTAAGAAATTTATTAAAAGTTTATCGACTAACTGAAATTCACATTTTGCTGTAATTTTGATCAATTCCTCGTGTGATTTTATTTATCATATTAAACTAAAAAAAAATTAGTTGTAGAAAACGAACTACTATGATTATACTAAATTGTTATTAAATGGTTTATACCAATTTACTCTTTATATCCTCGTGTTGGTGTAGATATTCATAAAAAATACTGTATAATGTATTAAATTATTTTAAGAAGATAGAGAAATATTACTTTCGTGTTCGTAATTGACTTGCAGTTTTTCAATATTTACTAGTATGAATAATTATCTAGTTCCAATGAAATAAAGCTAATAAGCAATAGTTAATAAAACCTGAGTTTATGTTTCTAAATTCTGAGTCATAATGCGAAGATATACTTTAAAATCTCGATTCGAGAGAGTTTAAGATTATTCAATTTTAATATTTTTTTTTTAAAACAGGAAATGAATTTTCCTGCTTAATTTTTACATTACCCTATTTAATACATTAACTACCATAAAAAATAAAGTTGGCTTTTTATTAATTCATTGCAAATTTATTAAAAAAAACACTATTAAAATGTTGTTACATAAAATAGGAATCAACATAACATTATTATTATTATTTTACTATATTATATCATCCTTTCTTCTAATCCACTTCACATCTACTACATCCAACATCCATTCTGGCAACAAAACTCCTAGCGTCAAATGACCGTTGGTTATGGTTAGTGTAATAGGTGATATATAACTTATAAAAGCAGAAATTTTTTGAGTTCTTTTTTTCAATAGTGCTATTTATTCTGCGGTGATCAAATAAATGGTGAATCTTTAATTTAATTATCGTTTTCTGAGGCTATGGCGTCAACCGGTAGTACACCTTTTCCTAAATGGCAATTGGCAATCCTTCTTGGTGCGCCTTTGGCAATCGGCTTAGGTTACCTTTATTTAAGAAACAGATTAGAAGATCCAGAAAAGAAAAAAGTTGCAGACCTTAAAGCAAAAACTACCATTTCCTTAGATAACGAGGAAAATAATGCGAAGGCTTCTGAAAGTGCTATTGACCGCGCAATGAAGTTGAAAGGTGCCGGGAACAGAGCGTTTCATGCAGGTGAATACGATAAGGCGATTGCATTGTACAACGAAGCAATTGAGGCTTGCCCACCCGACCGGCCCGTTGATCTTGCTACATTTTATCAGAATCGATCTGCTTGCTACGAGAAACGAGAAATGTGGGAACAGGTTAAGGAAGATTGTACATTTGCTCTTAAATTGAATGAAAAATATGTTAAAGCTTTCCTTCGTCGTTCACGAGCTGCTGAGAAAAGTGGAGACTTGGTGCTTGCTCTAGAAGATGTTACATCAGCATGTATTCTTGAGAAATTTCAAGTACAAAGTTCACTTGTCAATGCAGATCGTATTCTCAAAGCTTTAGGAAGGCAGCATGCAAGAGAAGCTCTAGCAAAAAGATGTCCTGTTATGCCATCTAAACACTTTATAAAGACATATGTGTCTGCTTTTTCTGAGGATCCCATTGCCAAAATTCGATTGGATGAAAATGCAACTGGTGGATTTGCTAATGCCAAGAAAGCACTTGATGCCCAAGATTATGAATCAGTTGTAGATGCCTGTACTGAGGAGTTAGCAAATGAAGGAAAATACATATATGAAGCTTTGCTTTTACGTGCCACTTTTTACTTGCTTCTTGGTAGACATGATGAAGCACAAGCTGATCTTGGGAAAGTTATAGACAGTAATGCTTCTTTGAAAGTTAGGGTGAATGCCTTGATCAAACGTGCATCATTATTTACTCAATTGGAAAATACTGCACACTGTTTAGAAGATTTTGCAAATGCGGCAAAACTGGATCCTAATAACTCTGATATTTATCATCATAGAGGACAAGTCTACTTGCTTTTAGAGAAGATGGATGAGGCAACTGCTGAGTTTGCTAAGGCTGTTGAACTGAACCCTGACTTTCCAATTGCATACATTCAAAAATGTTATGCCGACTATAGACATGCACAGTTACACAAAAATGTTGGTGCTCTCAATCAAGTAAGAGCCGATTTTGAGCGTGCACTGGAGAGATTTCCAAGATGTGTTGATGCATATATCCTATTTGCTCAAGTATTGTCAGATCAGCAAGAGTGGGGTCGTGCAGAAGCTTTATTTGACTCAGCATTGTCAGTGGACCCTAATAATGCTACTCTTTATGTTCACAAGGGATTAATACAGTTGCAGAAAAGTACAGACTTTGATAAAGCTGTGAAATTGATTAACAAAGCTATTGAAGTTGACGATAAATGTGACTTTGCATATGAAACGCTAGGCACCATTGAAGTTCAAAGGTAATATATTTGATTTCTTATTTTTACAAACATACTTATCATAACTCCCATACAAGTTATGACCTTGAACTGCATTGTTAAATGTACCATTTTACAGTAATACAACTATTTAAGAAAATATTTTATAGAAGTTCAAGATTAGTTAGATAAAAGGTATCAGTAGATATTGAATTTGATTTATCTGCAGCTGGTTGTCTTATCTCAATATGTTACCTCAATACTGAAGAGATCAACTACTTTTTTCATAACTTTTTTAATGGGATATGACTACATTTGAATTTAATAGACTTTAATTAATTAGACTTTTTGACTGTTAAGTGACAGTTTTCAGAATTGAAGCAATGTCAGTTATTTCATTTGCTTTTCAATTAATCAATATATACTACAACATTACAAATTATAGTTTTATAATGCAGTGAAGTTGATATCTTTTATGTATATTTGTCAATACAAGTTTAAGTAATTGACAGTTTAAGAAGTAATACTTTTGTGGTGAGCATTTGCCTAAACTATGGATAAGCCTGTATCTCAGCTTATTAGACTTCCACCATGATATGTATTTAAAAATAATAATATCTGTTTTTGATTTTCATCTCACATTTTTATTTTTTCAGAGGAAACTTAAGACGGTCATTAGAGCTATTTGAAAAAGCAATAGCTTTAGCCAAGACAGAATTGGAAATGACTCATCTGTTTTCACTCAAGGATGCTGCAGCAGCTCAACTTAAAGTATCTGAGCGTTGGGGACTAGATTGGACTGTGAGCTAGACCTGCCATTGATGTTGCCACATATGCAATGAGAATGACATTTGTTAAACCATATAAAAATTGCCATATATAGTGCTCTAAATTTAATTTGAATGGGAATTTTAATCTAATTACATATTTATACCAAAAAATTAAAAGTTAGAATTGTAAAATATTTGTTTCTTCTTACATTATGAATATATCTTTCTACTATCCCATTGAATATTTTAAATTTTGACATATGTACAATATACTAGTACAAAAAAAATAATATTTTAAATATAGTGGACCCGCAGTAATCCGTCGAACATTTTGCATAGCAATGTTATCAAACTTTTCTATTATAGGGTACTGCCTAAGGCTCCCTTTAGTCCAGAATTTTTCGAATGAGAATACCTTGTAATCTGACAAATTAGTAATACAAAGGATAATATGTGTCAATCAATTTATAAAGCATTAAAATATTCACTAATTTTTATCTACAATCAACTGTGATTGGTGTGTCAGGGGTCACCTGATTAGTCATGGTCGACTACTGCGGGTCTACTGTAACAATAGCAGTTTTATTTTAGTAATAGTGGTGTTTTGAAGGTCAAGTATAGATTTGTTATGATGTATATAAATCAAAATTTGTAATTCACACATTTTATCTAGCATGTAGAGAGCTACCACTCTATCCAGCAGTCTACAGGTATTGCTCACATTTGGCTGTGTGTTGGTCACTAGTGTTAAATGTCAGATTCAATATGTTTAAAAAAGTTTTACGAGCACTTTCAATATTTATATAGTCGCTTAGATACTCATAATGCTTGCAAACATTTCCTATGATAAACAAAGGGATGTATCAGATAATACACCAGAAAAATCTGTCTGTTCGCGTAATGATTTTATAGTTTTTATAAAAGTGTGAAATAAACTGACTAAAAAGTTACAATCCAACACTGAATATGGTTATTAGGTTGTTACTTTTTAGTCAAGTTTATTTTAACTTTTGTCATATCTTTGAGGCCTAACATTTCTTTTTAAATTAAACGATGTGCAGCTCTTGTGTTAATTTAAAAATAACAAGTATTTGGAAATAGCTATCTTCAGCAGTACTTCTGACCCAATTATGACACTGAAACCTTCAAAAAATAAGCCTACACATTTCTCAAAGACTTGCAATACTTCTGTAAAGCCTATGATGTTGCAGATGTCTATGGGTGGTCATTGCATTTAATGAGGTGACGACACACTTGCTCATTTGCCATCTTATCATATTAAAAAAATAATTATCAATTAATTTCTTTAAGCTTTTTGATAAATGGTACAGAATTTAAAAACCATATCCTAAAAATGTTTGTTAAACTTAGAATCAGATTGATAATAAAATATAAATTGTTTGCATTTTTACATAATGTTATTTAATATTAGTGCATGCCTTAACTGTTATAAATCGACTTTTTATTTTTGTTGTATGTTATTTATAAGCATATAGTTACATACATGAAACTTCATTTTATGAATATGACTCAGCGTATTGATATATACAGTGAAATAATAAATATTATTTCACTTTATCGATGTAAGAAGTAAAACGGTGTTATTCTCATTGCAATAAGGAACTCATTAGCTTACTGGGCCGCCATCAACTCGCTGCATCCATGTGTATTAAAAACTATAATTATTTTTCTTATTGTTTTTGTAATTATAAATTTGTGGCAGCACAATATGCATGTTATATAATGGGTTAGTGATTTGTGTCAAAGGTTTTAGAGAAAATTGTAGGTGGTGCTTACAAAAAAGTTATACCTCTCTTACTTCTCACACTTACAGGGACCAGCAGAACTTGGGAAAAACAAAAGCAGTGGCATATTAAGACGAAGTTTATCCATGATGATATAATTTGTTAGTATATATAATAATGCTTCCCTCCAAATATTGCTTATCTTATACCTTGTTAGATTGTTGAACCTTGAGAAATTAGTGCAGTTACTTTATAGCATAAGGTAAATAAAAGTAATTAGCAAGGAGTTTTGCTTATAAAGGAAATCAAGCTCATTTGATCACTTAATCTTTACCTCTGGAATATTTGTTCATGGAAATGCGTGTCGGATGTTAAATAAATCAGTGACAGGTCTTCGCCGCTCGCGAGGAAACCCCGCTTAAATGTTAATTATTTTTTGCAGTCTCAAATGTGTAATACAACATATATGTCAACATATGTCTTAACTAAATTAGCAGGGTTCATTTTATATATGCTTTCATGTAGTATATTTGACTTTTTATATAATTGGTTTAAAATTAGTGTTAATAATGTTATAATAGCATGTAAAATTTAATTCCATTAGACAGTATTGATGGTTGTTGAGTGTCTATTTTCACATGTGAGTAATTTTTCTTTAGAATTTGTTCCTTATATAAAATAATGTGTAAGCAAAATTATTAATGAAAATTAATAGTCACTTGTTAATAAAAAAAGTAGTTTTCTTTCAAATTATATTAACTTATATGAAAAAAAAACAAAGCGTGTAAAATGGTTTTGGTTAATTGTGCCAAATGTGAATTGTTTGTTTATCAACATTACTAAAAAAAATTAAAATGCTTTTGTTTAGTAAAAATATTTCATAATGAAGTTTTGATTCCAGGCAACTTGTATTTTTTTGGTAAAATCTGAAAGCAAATATTGAAAAATGGTATATCACTCTTTCTAATAAAGAAATTTTATGGTGTTTTGATGAATACCATATAATGTGCAAGCAACTGATATTTATTAAACTCTTTTGTATTTTGTCATTTTGTTTCGCTCTATAGTGGCTTGTGTGATTTCAAAACTGATAAGATTCAATAAATTTTACCTATTAAAACAGTTAATAGTATAGAAAGGAATGAAAACTCCTTGTTGCTGGAAATGTTTCCAGTTAATACCTATGATGTATACCGAATCAATAAGAAGTGGAATGCCAATTGAAATTTTGTGAAATCTAAGGCAGTAGCCTTAAATTTAAGCGCATCAGAGTGATTTAATGTTTTTATGTATGATACAAAGTTTAAACATTATTGCATAACATACATGTAATATATAAAAAAAAATCTCGTAAATATTATATGAGGATTAAACAAAATATGTTAATGTAAATAATTTTAATCTGCATTTATATTATTTGACTAAAAATAAATGCTGCTATTACTATTAAAATGTATAATAATTGCGATTTATTTTTAATTTTTTCCATTAGAGACATACATAGCCAGGCAGAAAAAATATCGAGTAGATTCGTTTTACGAGGATTCTCCAAATTTGTTTATTCAATCGATCAAATTTAGATTAACAATTTTACTGTGCAAGGGAAATCAGATTTATGTTTGAAATGATAAGAAAATGATATTCCACATAAGCGAGAGAAAGTATTTTAATTTATCATCGGTCCACTGTACATTATGTGAATAATTTAATTTTTATCAAATTAGTAGTAGCGTTAGATCATTATTTTAAACTTTAGACATGTCTTATTGGATGCAAAGAGGTAATTTCGTTTCATGTACCATATTGAACGTAGCGAGACAGGACACTTTTTATTTCAATATAAATATATATTGTATCAATTGTGCAAGGCGTTAATATGTGGTGATTTGGGCGATAGCGAATGCAAACAATTAAAAATGTATCTTTGTGGTCCGTCCTGCGGTACACAAATTTAAATAATTAGCTAGAAATACCAGTACTTAAAATACACACACGACTAACAAGTAAATACGATTTATGTATGTATAGATATGTCAAAAAATAGTGGCTGATTACGCGTCTGCGCCACTTATCACCTACCTTAATATTTAGATTCCATCGTATACTAATGAACATTTTAAAATATAAATACTTTATTATAGATTTATATATACACAACGACTAGTTTAAAAGTGTTGTGGTTTCATATAATTCTAAAAACTATTTGCATTTATAATATCACCATGTGCTCTTCGGGAGAGCCATAGGCTGATTATTCTCAGTACGTCACAATTAATATAAAAACTATATGTAATTTATATGATGTTTCTTGAAACCTATTATATTAACACTTATATTTCTATTGTTTTACGAGAGAAAGTACGTAAAATTTTATTAATTGTAATAAAATGCGAAACATCACAATGCCATTTGCCATATACTGTAGTATTACGTACGTTTAAATTTTAGAATATGGCTGAAGTTCTGTTTGTTGTTTAAATATAAGCCGCACATGTAAATAATGTGAAAATGTCGCAAGTCAAAATGGTACGGTCAGCAAAAAAAGTAAATACATATGGAGCTATTGTATTTATTATTAAATTATTAAATCGTTTATTGGTGCGGCTTGTATGTGATTTATTCATGTTTATCGTTAAAGATTGTGACTATTTAAACGCTACAATTATGTTCTTAAATTACGCAAATAACTTCTGGGTGTAGAGTTGAACGGCGGCTTATACGCACGCGTATGGATGTGTCCATAACTTATCATCTTTAATCTCACTGCCGATTATTTGAGTTTTTTTGTGTATTTTTTACGCGTCATTGTGACGTTTGCTCTAAATGTTATGGATACATCCGAAAATTATCGGTTAGATTGTAAATTTAGTGATATAGCCCGCAGAAATGGTTCTACAAGAGTTGTTACCTCACCGATAGTGGATAGTTATCGATTTATGAAAACCGAAATATAATATTAAAATAAATTTGTTTTTTATTATTTTCATAAATTTTATCCTATGTATTTATAAATAATCAATTATATTAATTTGTTTATTCGTCTATTGTCCGGCTGGCTTGCATGAGGAGAATAATGGGTGTGGAGTACACAAGGGAAGTATGCCGAGATCATAGCAGATTGAGATCTGTGGTCTCTGCCTACCCCTACGGGAGACAGGCGTGATGAGATGTATGTATGTATTTGTGATTGTATGCATGCTTGTGCTGCAATTTTCCTATATCGTCAACAACACGCGGCAATTTATTGCTGCCATCAATAGACTATCAAGATACGTTATAGCTCGATTTTCGGTTTCACTCATCCAGTTCCTGCCAGCCGTTCTGCGCTGGTCGTCGCTCTATTAGGCACTGGAAGTGCCATGTCGCAATCTTCACTCCAGTACTTGTCTACTCCAACAGTTGTCGGTTCTCCGACAAACTTATTCGCCTATTACCACAAATTCAGTACACTTCCCAATACATTTCATTATATAAGTGTCATACATTTAATACCCTAACAATCCTCGAAAAAAATTTTAACGTCAAAATTAACATATCTTACTTGTACACTATCCCGTTTTGCCAAATTTTATATTTTTTCAAAATATATGTATCTTTATGATCTTTTCTCTGATACTTTTCTGTCTTAAATAATAATTCTATTGTTTTTTCTGTCTGCATTTGACTTATCTACACAGTAAACGACAATATCTTTATACATATAAAATTACAACTTCTGTCAAATTATTACAATAAAAACCTTATTTTCTTTCATATTTTGAGAAGTTTTTATTTATTTCATGTGATATAAAAAAATTCATATAAATAGAGGTGTTTTTGAAGTAAACACAAAGTTTTCCGCTTTAAGATAATTAGATGGCATGAGAAGTGAGAAAAAATGTTTTTTGGATTTAAGAATTCTTAAACCCCACCTTATCTAGGTGGTCATGACAAATGTTTTGTCTAATGATTCAAAAATATATATTAGTAGTCATATTTAACATTTTATTTGATTCATGTAGCTGTTTATTATGTTACAATGGTACATTAACGAATGTACAAATTGGGGATGATCCTTTGATGCGTAGAAATATTTTTGGCCGCAATCGTAAAATCGACGCGAGACTACGATGTTCTCTGATCATAAAGTGTGCAGGTAATTAATATTGTATTAAAAAAGAATGTAGAGAGGTCATAGATGTGTATTTTTCTATACATGTACTAAACTATCGCTACTTAAAGTGTTGTTCCTATGACGAGTTGTTAAGGAGTGGTAATGAAGATTTATCAGCCACGAAAGACATTGCTTCCTAAATCGTCTGTAATAGACGTGGCCAAAGAGAATGACAGTAGTCTCTAGCAAGGTGAATCCCTAAATAGCCGATTGCCTATATCGTATGGACCAAACTAATGTTTTAAACATGTCTAATCATTATTTTCACCAGCTTACGGTACTGTATTATTTGTCCAGGCTAATTTAAATATTTTTAATTAATAATTTAATTGATGGCAGGGCCGGCGCAAGGCGGGTTTAGCGCGTCCCACGGAACCCGGCCCCGCCGTCTACTAAAATTACAAATAATTTTTACTACACTCATACAATTAAACTTCACTTCATTAAATACAAACTTCGCTTAAACGCAAATTTCACTGGACTTATAACTAAAATTTTTTAAACCACATTCACGCAGGCGAGCAGACTGAAATGTTAATATTACAGCCGAAAATTCGTAGTGCTTCAATGCTAAGGTATTCGTATAGTAAGATAGTGTAATATCAACACTACCTATAGGATAGTTGACACATTGTGTTCGATGGTATTATTATTTAATATTCATATTATAAAAAATATATAATACGTAACAGCATATGTAAATAAATAATTGCTTGTTGTAAAATTTACGTGTAGGAGTTGAATATTCAGGCCCCGCAAAATTTTTGATCTCAGCCGTAAAAGTCACGTCGGCTCTGATTGACGGCGACAGGATTTAATTTGCGCAAATCCATTGTAAAGATGGATAGTCAAATCTACTTTGTCACGTAAACTTTAACGTTAACGTAAACCGTAGAGTTGTCGGTTGTCTGAGGAGTCTTCATCTGAGAATGCCTTGTGTCGAGGCGGAACGCGTTGTGTTTGTGCTGAAAAGTGATATTATAATATGTATTTGAAATTGTCAACGTTAGTGACCATGGCGAGGTGTTGGAGGATTTGTTGACGGCCGTTTCTCGGTAAGTAATTCTCTGTACACTTCTTCGCAAACATACAATATTGTTTTTCTGATGTGTGTTCGCAAATCTTATGAAAATAAGTTTTACTGTCCATCTTTTTAATCTAGAAAGGCTGAACTGATTTTGAAGGAATTTTCCCGTAAAGACAGTTTAAAGGAATAATTTAGACTACTTTCGTCTCTGAAAAAAGCTCGGAACTATAATAACTCTCGACCTTTACTTAGTTTAATATTTCATTAACAATTAGGTAAATGTTTGATTGCTAATAATTAGGCTGACGATATTATTTATAACTAGAACTTATTGGCTTAGTAGCAAAACTACTGCTCTTAAAGCCAATAGTCGCGGGTTTAGTTTATCATCTGGATAAAATTAAGAAATAAAATGTTATTTAACCTTGCTTTACACGCATTGTTTATTTAAATGTACCAGCAACTACAACTCTGGTAGGCGTCGCAGAGCACTTTGATACATTTTTTTATTCTCTGTTTATGTCAAATGTTCTCTGCATATGTCAAGGCATGTCAAGGTTTCATTTCTGTGTTCAAGAATAACCGTTTAATAATGACAATAAAAGGCTTTAGAATAAGTATTTATTGGTTCGTACAAGTTATTTGTATAAATGTTTCGCTGGCTATAATCTGCTATAATTGCTCGTCGACACATCGCAGCTGGAATCGCTGTGGCAGGGAGACTACAGACAATGCGCTCATCTATAACATAAGCTTTCAAACTTTACTCAACTGTACCGGAGGTTTGTTTGCTTAAAAACGGTTCATTGTACAATTAAAATAAATATTGCAGTGGTTATGATATTAAAATTGTATAAAAGAAGGATTTCTCCCAAAGTGGGATTTCTTCCAATCAAGATTATAAAAAGAGGTCCTGTTCTTAATTTGGATAGATGTATACAAAGTTTTAAATAAGAAATTATAAAAAGTATTTTGAGATTTAATTTGTATGAAGCAATATAGAAAATCTTGCTCACTTGTCAGTAATAATTCTCTCCATCATAAGTCCACTGTCTTGGCGAATGCATGGCAAAGGAGTTAGTGTTCTAAAAAGACGAATTGGTAAGAGAAGAAAAAAAATGTACGACACCGCAGGTTTCAATGACCAAATATTTCAAAGGTAAATTTCCCTTGGAACATTAGGGACAGGATGAACTGAATTTCAAAGAAGTTTTGTCTTATAATACTCAGTTATATTCTACTTGGAGAACCTGTAGTATCGTTTAAACATGTTTTAAAATAATATTATAAATAAATCATCATTAACCAACAAAAGCCTTATTTTTATACTGGTAAAAACCACTTTTAGCTGTGTAATTTATTTAGGCTCTGTAGAACGAGTACGAACCGCGTACAAATACTGGTAATCTTGGGACTACACTTCGTGCGGTGCGCGATGAGAACAAGAAGTCCAATCTCCATCCCTCTCTACCCCTTTCATCTTATCTCTTTACCCCCCCCCCCTCCCGCAGGCAAAGCATCTGCAGTGCTCTTCAAGATGCAGATATCCATGGGCGACAGGGGTTACTTAATAGCTGGAGACCCGTTTTCTTGCTTGCGGAATAACTAATTCGTCGGTACCATATTAAACTTGTAACGATCTAATATCAAACTCAGCAGACCTGCTCCTCTAATGACAATTTAAAATGGTTTTATTATGGATACATAAAATAATTATCTTATATAGTCTACTTGGATAAGCGTAGTGGTTTTATGTCTACTTCGCCAGAAACGAGCTCCCTTCGTCGAGCAGTGAGTCGCATGAACTATATTAAGAAACTATAATAATAAAATATTATACTATAACTTAGGGATAGTGAAAACTCATTTCTGTTACAGAACATACGATGTGTTTTCTTCGCTCATGGACTGCACGTGCAAAGCACGCTTGGATAGTTCAGCGTGGGTGCTACGAGTTAAGTCAGTCCCAGTCCCTTCCTGCCCCTCTATCCTCGTCCACTAAAACAATGACGTGCAGACGTGAAAGGTATTATAAATATTAAATAAACATCAATTTAAATGCCCTTTGCTTTTTTATTTTCTTCATTTATAATTTGTGATAGACAAGGATCAAGGTTTTAATTGTGTTACAGACATACTAAGGTCAATTGTCTTGTCTGCAACTTTATCAATATTTTCAATACTTCAGTTATTGGTGTCGTTAAACAAAAAAATTAAATAATAAATAGTCAAAATATCACTTTTTAGAAGATGTCACTGATCAATAGCAGAATAAAAACTGTATTCTGCTATTTATCTACGACTTTTACTTCGCTGTCTTTGTAATAACAAGTTGTGTAGAACGGGGTGGGTACTATATTTTGATTTTTAGAATTTAGTTACTTGGAAAACTTTTTTGTAGTTACCCTACAAGTATAATGTTTGGTATATTTCAACTTAATAGTACTGCACTGAAGGTTGTGATTTTGCTGAAACGGTTGAGACCTCTAACAACCTGTTGTGGGTTTTAGGACCTTTTTTTGCTTTTTTATTAAGGATCTATTTAAATTATTTAGATTTTGTAATATTTTTTTTATATATTCACACCTATCCCCGCAGGGGTTGGCAGAGACCACAGAGCTCCATTCGCTGCTATTCATCGCAGCGAAACGGCTCGTCATTCGTCGCTTTTCGCCCTCGTGAGAATCAGGACATGACGGGTGGCGAACCACGTCGCCGTCATTTTCGACAATTTAGATATATTAAATTCGTATTAGTGAATCCCACGAGCCGCAAGGGAGGATAGAGGTCAGCCAATGGATGCGTGGCTAGGGGCGAGCTTAGTCGCAAGCGTGCCGATCGTCCCGGTATCGGGCTCCCCCGGGTACTATGGTGCCTTACCTCAGTATGCAGGGCTCTGCTGGGGCTGACCTATATCTATTTTGTAATAAATATAACAAAATATATGTATAATTTCAGGTTTCCCGATGCAGACTACAATGTATGTTTTTGTAATGGGGACCGATGCAATGGTTCACGTGCCAATTTTGATGTCAATTTTATGTCCTTTTTAATATTTGCACAAATTACACATTTATTAAAGAATAAAACATGAACAGATAACAATTATTTAATTTATTTGAACTGTATGTTGACAATAAACATTGACTTTGTCGATTTATAAGCAGCTTTCACTTTATCTAAGTTGTCTATTTCTACGAAAAGGACGGTAAGAAAAGTGTGTGTTAGTGGGCCACGTCCGTTGAATTGCAGACATCTTTTTTGTCGACTTCAATGTTGAACCTACATAATTAGAAAAATACGCAATTTTCTTTTCTTGTAACTGTTTTGATTAGATGTATAAATTAAATACATAGTTACACATATAGAATTATATTATATATTCTATATTATATAATTATATAGAATAATTTATTCGGTTTTGAAGTATATTTCACTTACAAAAGTTCTTAGCATAAACTTTTGAGCATCATTGTTTTCCTATAAAATACTGATAATATAACAGTTATTTTAGAATTAGAATAAATAATAACATTTACGAAAAAATACATTTTCGCTATTACGAATAAAAAGTATAACTAACTTATTTATTTACAGCCTCTATTTGTTACACTGCTGGGCCACTCCACTTCTGGAATAAAAGATATTAATCCATCACGCTTATCCGACGTGAAATGGCAGGGTACCCAGACTCATCATAAATACTTGTAGTAGGTACATATATACATACATATATTTATCTCGATGCAGGAATCGACCTCGCGACCATTGAATCGCTTACGGTAGCTTCGCCAATAAGTTCATAATTTCAAGTGTTATAAAATGAGTAAAGTATAGTTTTAGTTAAGTAAAAAATATAACCTGATGACCAAGGATTTAAAATATTTTCTTTCTTTTTACGTTACATGTAAATTTCGAAATAGGTTTCGGAATAACTTAGACAACATAACGAGAATATAATCAGATCATAAACAAAGCTGCAGACGCGATTCGATCAATAAGCCGATTAACATGTATTTTATTCTGCATTGAGGTGTTAAGGTATATTTAGTAAACTGATGACAATTCGCAAATTTCTGTATTAGGTTAGTAGTCATCCCAGTCTTAAAGTGGGTGACTGGGTGATTTGAAGCAACTTAGAAATTATTTTTTTTTTAATTATATAATATTATTTTAATTTTTAATAATTTATTTAACAATATTATCATGAGCACAAAAATATAGTTTATTTTTCAAAATCAAATGCAGATGAGGCAACTTGGAAATCAAACAGATATTTGGTTGTTGAGTTTGAATTAAGCACTATCTCGAGGAGTTGTTTATTCATCTATCTTCATTTTCATGTTTATTTTTTTCTTTATTTTTATTTTCTAATTTATCGATTGTGGCAATTTTATCATTTTTAAAAAAACGTGCTATTGAATCTGTGTCGCCAGTTTCATTTTTGGGTCCTTTTAAAATATTATGAACATATTTTTCAACAGAATCTCCATAGAAAGGTATCAAGTCCTCTATATTGAATAGTCTTTTGATACGTTTGTTATTATTTTCAGATTTCAGGTATTTGTTTTCATCGTTATCTACGATTCCTTTTTTATATACCTCTACAGGTACTTCACTACCATCACTTACATCATATTGAATGCCAACATCAGCTTCTTGTATTTCAATAGACCCTAAACCATTATCAACCAATGTTTTGAGATTTTGAGCTCTACCAACCCTGCTTGAGTCAAACTTGTCCATTTTGTTCGTATTTATATCTTTCAATGGATGTAAGTGCTTAACTTCATTTGTTTGTCTTGGTTTAATAATATCATTGGATAATGTGCTGTTATCATTATTTTTTGGTTTGGAACTATATGTTTTAACTTTTGAATGACCTTGTATGATCAAATACATCGGTATATTAGGAACATCCGTAGAAGGTCTCTCTTGTAAATGATCCTCTTTTAAATGGTTCGTAGATATAGTGGGCATTGGCGTTGTAAAACGCATATGAAGATAAGGGTCGTGGGTGTGTACGGATGGTTTTGAATGAAGTAAATGGTTAAGTTGATGGGGATTAACTTTGAAAGATTGGGTTTGGATAGTTGTTATCTTATCTGGAGAACTATCAGGAGGAGGGGGTTGCATAGTTTGCATAAGATCTAAATTGTTTGTGTCGATAGTAGTGTGTTCTTTAAAAACGTGTATGTTTTCTGAAGCGTAAGCTTGCAGATTGTCTCCTGGTTTATCCGATTCGGTTACTAACGGCATTGACATCATTGGTCCGAGCATATCGAAAATAGTTGGTTGCGGCTTAGAAGATAAAGTACTCGCAACTGGCATTGTATTTGTATTTTCATGTTCCGTATTTGGTTCTTCGAATATGTTTTGGCTTTCTGTTATTGGTTCGTAAGTAATATCGTTTGGTGTCCAAGTGGTAACTGTACTTTTTATAGTTGTTTCTAGTGGTGGTAAAGCAGTTGGAACGAACGTTGTTGTGACTGGATGTTTTATCGTGACTAAAGGTGCTACTGTTGGTTCCCGTAACAATGGTTTATAAATTGAATGTGGCTTCAGTATTTCTACACTATGATCAATCGCAACTAAATTATGGGAATCATTGACTATCTCTTTATCATCAAATGGAGTAGTGGGACCCCAACCAGCATAATCGCTAGTCACTGGATTATTTGCTAAGGTTTTTGTTTGATTGTAATCCAAAAACCAATTTTGATTAGTAGTAGAAGATTGATAAATAAGATTTGCTTCCTGAACCGCATAAGATGATACGATATCTGGAACCATAGTTGTCGCTCGAGTTATAAATTTTATCGGTTTGTCAGTTTGCTTAGGTAAAAAAATCTGATCGGGTAATTTTGCTTCAGGGAAATTGAAAAGTGAAGGTTGATGTCCCGGTGGTGGTGGTGGTGGGGGAACAAGTATTGTCATGGGGTAGTGTTCACTATATTTGTATGTAAAATCTTCGTACTTCGAAAGCGGTGGACGATGTTGCCTTAGAGGAGGTGTCGGTGGTTGTCGCGAAGCGACACTTGGTTTACGTGAAGACACACCGAGAACTAAAACTTCAGATTTCCTTTCAGGGTACCGTTCACTTTCAACGCGTGAATCGTCAGCCCAGTAATGAACCCGCTCTAAAACTGGAGGCTCATAATCGTACGTAGGGTCATTACGCAGTGGGTTCCCGCGCCCAGTTAGAGGTTTCCATTGTTCAAAGTCCATACGAGGGGAAAAACTTGATCCAAAATCAATAGCTGTATTTCCAGCATCTGTAATAGGTGTAGGATAACATTTTTATGAAAAAGTTTTACAATGTATATGACTTTTTTATTTTAAAGTACATAAAAACTTACAAGAATTATTTTCAACTTGTTTAAGAGGAATCAAACCTATAGACCCAGGATTTGAATTCACTGATACCATTGGCCAGCTTAACAACAAGAGCAGACTTCCTTGGACCTGTAAACAAAACAGAATTAGTTATTTTGTGAGCTAAAAAAATTTCAAATAAATTATTATATCATAAACTTCTTGTGCTTCTGTATTTCCAATTAATATAATTTTCTCAATACTGTTATTGTATTTTATTATAAGTAAAAAGTCATTACAAATTATAGCATGAAAATATAAATACATCACAAAACAAATAGTTCCCTAAACATCTTACAAGGAACTAATAAATCTTCTATCTTTAAATCTATTTAAATGAGAAAATAATAACTTGATAAACATTAAATTGAAACTTTTTTAAAAAGCTTTTGTAGGTGAAATTTTCGTATAAATTCGGTTCTTAAAAAAATTCGAGAATGTGTTGTTTTTACTTATCAAATCAAACGTGAACGTGACTGATTTAAACGTGTACACATGGACTGTAAAAGGTCATATATGGCCCACAGCTGGGCCGGGACCTTATCACATCTGGAGGAATAAACATTAACTCAGCATGCTTGTCCAAGTCGGGTTGGCAGGCACTAAAACTGAATAATTACCTTTAAGCCATAGGTCATTACCTGCAAATGCGGTAGCTTCCCACTAAGTCAATAAGGTAATCAATGAATGATGATGATCGAACCACATGGATCATCACAGCCTATGCTGAGAGCCTTTTAATGACGTCACACTACTACACAGGTATATTATATTGTGCATTTTCTGCTATTTTTAAACTATTGCACATTTGATTCACTTGTTTTTTTTCCTCTAAATGTTGTGTATGTGTGTTTACGTCGTTAATAAAATTTGTTCATTCAATTTTCAAAAATTCAATGAATATTATTATAAATGAGCTAGTTATATTTAAAAAAAATTTATATATACATATATATATATATATATATATATATATATATATATATATATATATATATATATATATATATATATATATATATATATATATATATATTAGGTGTACAAATAAGTTTCCGCAGTTTTTTATAAAAAATTAGGAATTTATTGTAAAGGAAAAGTACATTACGTTTTATTCAAAGTATTTTCCATCATTTGCCACTACTTTTCCCCATCTTTCTGGCAACATTCGGATACCCCGTCGAAAAAACTCTTCATCTTTTGACGCTATCCACAAATCTACCCAATTTTTGGTGTCTTCATATGATGTGAAGCGCTGCTCAGACAGACCATGTGCCATCGACCGGAACAGGTGATAATCAGAAGGGGCTAAGTCTGGTGAATACGGCGGGTGGGGTAAAACTTCCCAGTTGAGTGTTTCCAAGTATGTTTTTACCGGCGCCGCAACATGTGGACGAGCATTATCGTGTAAAAGAATAATTTTGTCGTGTCTGGAGTAGTAATGGGCGCGTTTTTCCTTAAGTGCCCGACTCAATCTCATCAATTGTGTTCGGTAGAGAGCTCCAGTAATGGTTTCGCTTGGTTTCAGCAATTCATAATACACGACACCAAGCTGATCCCACCAAATACACAGCATGAGTTTTTTTCCATGAATATTCGGCTTAGCTGTCGATGTTGATGGTTCGCCGGGCTTAACCCATGACTTTCTCTTCTTTGGATTATCGTAGTGAATCCATTTTTCGTCACCAGTGACTATACGATGCAAAAAACTCTTTTTTTATTCCTGGCAAGCAGCATTTCACTCATGCATAATCGGCGTTCAACGTCTCTCGGCTTTAGTTCATATGGAACCCAATTTCCTTGTTTTTGAATCATTCCTAACGATTTTAAACGATGTGAAATTGCTTGTTGAGTCACTTGTAGAGTAAGTGCAAGTTCTTTTTGCGTTTGGGACGAATCTTCCTCCAATAGTACTTCTAATTCCATGTCTTCGTACACTTTCGGCCTTCCACTGCGTTCTTTGTCTTTAACGTCAAACTCACCGTTCTTAAACTTTTGAAACCATTCCTGACAACTTCTCTCACTTAAAGCAGCTTCACCATATGCTTCTAGAAGCAATCGATGCGCCTCAGCTGCAGATTTTTTCACATTAAAGAAGTAAATCAAAAGTTCCCGCAAATGATGCTTATTCGGAATAAAACTTGACATTTTTGCACGAAAAAAATTACGTGATGCTGATACGGAATCACTAGTACTTTAAGGTTATGGTGTTGCCAGATGACTAAACTTGGGATATTACGTTTTACATCTGACAATTTCTCCATAACCTTCTGGTGGGGCCATCTTTTGACAAACCGCGGAAACTTATTTGTACACCTAATATATTAGTTATATTATAGTTATATTTTTAAGAGTTTGGGTGTTTAAGTTAAAGCCACATTTTATTAAGTGTAATTTTTGTTGTTCACAATTAGGTCTCGGTGCGAAATTATCACCAGATTTCTTGTAATTAGGCTGACATCGGCCACGGCGATGTTAACTTATCTTGACTCATTGAAAAATCGTACTTGCTCGTTAAAATGCCGGACAACTTGGAAGAGCAAAAAGACGCTTTAATAATAATAAATAACATGCAACACTCGCTCATTAGCGAGAAATGGTTAAAATTCGACGTAAATGATATATAGGTATGTACTTGTCCATGTACAATAGAATCTTATTGAATGAATTTATTTCAAAGAAGACAGCGGTGTTTTTAATATTCCTAGAATTCTTGTTAACCATTTCAACTAAGCCAACAGTACTTTTTTACGACCCATATATGTATGTCCCACTGCTGAACACGGAGTCTCCCCACTTCTGGAGGAATAGACATTAAGCTATCACGCTTACCAAGGCGAATATAACCCGTCTAGGTACCTACTTATGTTAGAACACAGGACCTTAGATCGTTAGCGTTATCGTAACTAGTTATTGTAGCTTAAACTACCTTTACGACCTAATTGGCTAAATATCACTACTGCTTTCGGGGGCAATGGTTGCGGATCGCTTTACGTATCGGGATCGCGTGTCACCTGATGAAAAGCAATCAACACCGCCCATAGACATCCGCAGTGCCATAGGCAGTGCATAAGCGTTGCTGGCCTTTAAGGAAATGGTCATTATGGGGGTTGGGCCTCCGGAACCCAACCGCTCACCGGACGAAGTGCGGTAGCTAAGCTACCACTCAGACGCCGGTTTTCTGCTGGAGTGTGGTACTTCCCCGGGCAAGCCGGCCTATTCATGCTATAGACAAATAATATGCCATTCTTTACAAAGTATTCGTCTGCAGCGTGGCTCTAGCACTACTTAAATTTTACTTATTTATCTGAGTGTCTGAGTGCTCCGCCAATTCGCCTTCGACAAGCGTGTTAATGTTCATTCCTCCAGAAAGGGGGAGGTAAATAGCGGGACCTGAATGGGATGCAAAAAATAAATAACTTTCAATTTTTAATTAAAATGTTGTGTGTGACACGTGACAATGTTCGTAGAGGCTAGGTTAGAGCACCAGGATGCGGTGCAGTGAAAGCGACACGTGCTACGCATCGCAACTCGATTCGCACATACTTGTACCTGATGGGAATCGGGCGGTGATGCTTTACATGTCATTTGCCTTCTTCCCATCGTCCTTTCACTCTCTTATATCATATTTGAATTCATACTGTTACACATATTTGACTATGAAACTTCCAGAGTTACGTTTTCTATGTGGAATATTTATTATTTTCCTAGGTTACTTTTATTAAAAAACAAATTAATCATATGTAAATGTAAGGTACATTTAACAAATTTAATACTGGATCTGTAGAGATATAAGTCAAAACATAAACTCATCGAACAGCTTTGGAAAAATAACTATGTATATAATTTTATGAAGTACCACCGATATGTCTTTGGAAGAGGATCCCATACTCTCCGCCATCCCACATAAAAGCTTTGGTACGGAATCGTGGTTTTTTTGACAAATGTGTCGATAATTCCAGCTCCCAACTAATTATATACTCTATTATATATACAGGAACACTCTATACTCTACTCTATTATATACACAGGAAAAGCTTCCAGTAGAAAAAGCTGTGGTAGTGTGCAAAAAGATTCTCACAGATTTGAAGTTCAATAAGTCGTGACGGATAGTATGCGTCATCGTCAGCCTATGATAGAATATCTCAGACCTATGGGCCTCTTCCAAGGTGCGCCACCTAGCCTGATCTCACACGTATCCAGTCTTTTCTAGCCATCCAGCGCAGATCGTCGCTACATTTAGCCGGGGGGCATCCCATATTACGTTTACCAAAGCGGCGATTTCACTTCAGTATTCATCTATGTCAATGGTAGAATCCGAATCACCGACATAGATCTTCGAATCAGGAAACTAAAGTGGCAATGTACTGTATCCAAACCCTCTGTCTTTCTGTTGTAGAACGGGGACGGGAACGGGGACGGGGACTGTTGAAAACGGGGTAAAATTTCATACTTATCCAAAAGTTATCTTTGAAATGAGACGAAAATTACGAGGTATTTTTCAATAATTGAGTTTTCAATTGAATTCATTTCTAAGATTATTTATTGTTTAAGAATATATTTTTAAATATTTCTACAAAAGGAGTTGTTTAATGAATGTGCTATTTTCAAAACCTGTACTACTTCGACAAATTCCACAATGCACTAAAAAATATTTAAAATGTTATATGAAAAGTGTTATAATAAACATATTTATTGAAACTATAGTTTGTTTACGTGGTTGTAATTAAAAAACATTTATTTTATTTCTCATCACGTCATTATCTTAAAAAAAATTTAAGATTATGAACTGGTAGTTAGGTAACCCGTCACTTAATGCTTAAAGTTACAGTTCTTCGTTTTTTGTAAATACGGTTTACTTGGAAACCCTTAAACAGTTATGTGAAACAGAACTGCAGGTTGTATTACTTTGCTTAAAACTCGGCAGCTAGTAACATGGTCACAATGGAGGTGGATATGACATAAATCATCCTTAAAACCAGTCCCATGACAGTGTTTCCGTTAAGTCGCGCTGTAAGTGACTTGTACGAGTAGCTACATATAAACAAACGAGAAGTAGTGCGTAAATTACGTTGACCTATCTAATTAATAGTTTAAATGGTGAAAATATTTATAATTTAATTTTGTTTTGAAAATTAATCTTATGGGATATAATATCACATGTTTAACCACAAACACCTAAAATAGGTGTTGTACAAATAAATATTCTAGTACGAAAATCAAATCCATTACTTAATAAGGTGCTAGGATATGAGTTTCTACTTTCGATTTGATCCATCCGCGGTGTATCCTAATATTTTTTAAAGTTGTGATAATCGAATAGTGTCTGTATCATCATTAATACAAATAAACTCACTGTTGTAGATAGGTCTCCCTCAAAATTGAGGAGTGTTACTGTAACCCTCACGCTTGAGGGGCGAATTGGAGATAGCAGAATTATTTTTATCACTCAAGTAGATACGGCTGCCCATCTAGTATGGTAAGTTAGACCGATTGGCGCCAAAACATTATAGCGCCTACGCTTTCTACACTAATCGCTTATATTCCCTTATAACTATATTTAAATTAACAATTTTCATTGTAATTTTAATAAAGGATTTCCAATATGCTCGATGTTGATGCTGTGTCATCTCTCTGCGTATTAAATATTGAATATATTATAAAGAATTTTCTGAGGAATTTTTTTATCTTCTATCTACCAGCTGCATAGTTCCATCATCATTCATACCCATCAACTGGATGGTTGGTAGCTAGTTTCTTCCACGAACGGTGCAACTGTGAAACGATCTATTGTACAACCGCGGTGTTCATTGTAAAACAAATATGTACAAAGGTGAAAATATTGATTTTATTTACTTGTAATATACTGGATAAATTGTGTCTTATATTTTTAAATTATTTTTTTTGTTCGAATTTTACGGGGAATCAAAATAATTCATATGCAGTTTTATTGTGCGTGGAATGGCTTTGTCGATCCTATAACCTTTATGACTTCGTCCAAAGGACTCACAAGCAAGAGGGTAGCAAGTGGTAGACTCGTAGACATTTATTTAGACTATTTTTATTTATATTTCTTTTAGTGCCGAAATCCTGAATATATAGATATTAAGGAATACGGCACGAAAAAAGATTCTTTTATTATGCACAACGTCGAGTGTTAATTCTCATAATATGTTAGTAACCTTTTTGTAGCTGCAAATAATTTAGCTATCAAAGAAATAGTAAGCATTAAATTAAGTATACTTATGGAGTTGTTTAACGGGAGCTAATTTGTCGTTCACACCATTTAGTCGAAACAATTAGTCACTCCCAGTGGAACAATCGTGTGGGTGTGCAAGGAAAGAAATATTAACACTTTCACGTGTTTTATGTGTCGATGACCAGTCGGCAGTTCCAAGGCAAAGATGAGCCCACGCATAGCCGCCTGTCGACGCATCGGCACAATTAGTTACACGATTTCCCTAGATTTTTGAGACAACTTAATGGTCACAGCTATTAAACTTCCAAGAGATTCATTTTTTACTTTGTCTATGCATGCAGATTAGAATAAAAGAAGTTTGAGATAAATTTGGAGTCGCTAATATTGATTACCAAATTGAGAGTTGTGTGTTTGTATATGTATGTGTGTGTCGATAAAAACATAGCATGTTTAATCACAGATGACTCAATTATTCTGTGAGTTAGGTAATCTGAGATTATCGGGTAGCGGATAATCCTCACTATTAAGTTTGAATAGCGTTGTGACGATGCAGCCAGACGTATATGTGTTCTGGCTTTTATCCGTATACTATTTATTTATATATGTATAATTTTTGATGGGAGGGATGAGCAAGCAGACAAACTTTTTACTTGATTGTAAGTAATCATTGCCGCCTGTGAACATTGCAATAGCACAGGTAACGCAGATGCATTGCCTACCTTAAAGTAAGATATGTATAATAGAAAACGGGAGTAATGGAATGGAAAAGGAGATGGGCCTCTGGCTCTCAACACTCACATAACGTAGCCCAGTCAATAAGCTACTATTAAGAAGCTTAGGTCGTGACAACCAGTTGGTTCAGTGGCAGGGTTCCCCGACCACGGAGTAATGGTCGCGGGTTCGATCCCCCGTTAAAATAAATAAATGTATAGTCTACAGATAAATGTATGGACAAGCATTGTGGGTGACGTCCGTTCCTCCACAAAGGGTGAGGCCCGTGTACAGCAGTGGGACATATAATGAGATGTGAAAAAAACTCATTTTTATGCCAGAGCGCAGTCCTTATACATCATAAACGCAATATTTATATTATAATTTAATATATTTATAGATATATAAATATATGTATATTTATGTATATATATATATATATATATATATATATATATATATATATATATATATATATATATATATATATATATATATATATATATATATATATATATATATTGATTACAGTCTGTGTCAGCTGACTTGCGCAGAGTTTCTACGGTCTAGCGCATACATATACTAGATTTCAGCTGAAAAGCGACTACATTTGCAAAGACGCGTTCTCGACTCCAACACTCGTTTACCACAATTGTTACTTTTTGCAAATTGGAAGAGCTATATCGGCGACTTTCTTATTGAGTTAATGTCCATGATCGTTCGTTGGAGCTGTAACTATTTCCTGTCGCTTCTGCAGTCAACCACCGGTGTTCGCATTTGCTCATGATGCTCGTTGACGAATGAGACTAACGAAAGACTGCTGGGGACAAAACTATTTTATATAACCTCACGATTAGGAACGAACAGACAGGTGAGCGTCCGCAAAATAACAGGTACCAAATGCGAATATTACGTGAATAAGATATATGTATCCCACAAATAAGAGGAAAATATTTTAGTAAGTGACTGTTGATGATGATCATTTATTGACACTGATGATGAATGAATAAGAATAAATACGTATATTTTTCACACCAAACAAACCAGTGTATTCCTAATCCACGTACTGAACAGACTTCATAGTGATGAAACACGATATATGACCATTTATTACATTCATCAAGATGAATATAAAAATTATTTCCATGACCAAATCACACGTGATGTGTTACCCGCTATACTATGTTATAAAATTTCTAGATACGTCAGAATTATATTAAAATTCTGTTTTAAATAATACTATTTTTTAGGTTACACTAATGGATAGCCGTCAAATTTTGTTTGTATGCTTCCTGCTTTATAAAGGACATACGAGTTTAATATTTGAGGTTCCTGGCATACAATAGGGCCACCTCTTTGCAACCGTAAACGTCGTATAAGCAAATAACAAGTGTGGAGTTACAGCGTTAATAAATTAATAATAGTAAAAAACCAATTTAAAATCTCCAATGCGCATCAAGCGTGTAGATTATGACTACATCCCTCAATTTCAAGGGAGGCCAATATACAGTTATCGACGGTTAAATCGATTTGATTAACAATTATTATAAATTCATTATTGTATCAGATAAATAACAAATACATTGTGCTCCAAATGTGGAGATTGTCCCAAATTTTTTACCTTCTTCAGAGACCTTATTGTGTTATTTGTGATTCATGGCGGTAACTTTAAAGAAAACTAGAAATTAAAACGTTCATCATATATGTTACGTCATTGCATCACATATTCAATATATCACGCAAAGCAATAATAAAAAACACGTAATGTCGTGCGCTCATGAAATGTACTGGTCTGATATGTACTGGTATGATTTGTATACATATACTTAGAAAAACAAAAAAAATTTATTTAAACATTATATCATCATTAATAATCATTTAATATTATGATTATTTAAAATTTATCATAGTTATAAATGATTTTAAACATTTTTTTGTCCAGTCTACATGTATTTTACATAATGCATGCCATCTTTCAATCAAGCAGCAATAGCTCAATTCTTAAGGATTGCGTTTACGACTTTAGATCGTGGGTTTATTCTACTATTGGATTATTGATGTGAATCATATTAATCCTACCAGGACTATTAGCTTACCTGGAATGGATAACAAGAATTCTATTAATACCAAAACAATCGCTAGTTTTCAATTCAAATTATCTATATTTGAAGATCATAAAAAGATGACGCAATTAAATCGCAGTCATTTCTTATGTACATAATTGTATTACATTTTATCGTACATTAATTTTAATTTAAAAAGATTTTTAATTTTACTTCCATTTTTTTCAAACATTATAATACAATATAGGCTGGTGGTGGTTTTTGGCATTGTAAGCTATTTTTAAATGTTTTACCCACAGACCGCTCGAGTAAATTAGCCAAGTTTTAAAAAGGGTAATTATCACATGATTCGTGCTTTGAGCAAACCTAGCTCTCACTGTTAATGCTCTGCGTTTTCTCCCTATATCAGTATATTATCCTTTTAATCTTTAATAAGAATTTTGAAGCTTCACACGAATATTCGTAGTACCAAACTATTCGCATGAAAGGCTTTTCCGTTTATGTCATAATATAAATTGATTTAATTGAAATTGACAAAGAATTGATTTAATATATGTTGAACAATAAATACTATAATATATGTAGAAGATAAAGGCTTTAAGTATTACGTTATTCTATCGTCTAAGGCGGCAATATATTTGATAAATTAATAATGTTTTAATGCAATACAGGCATAGGTAAACTATTTTTTCTTACACATATAACTTTGTCTTTTAATATATCAGTATAGTATATTTACTCATTGATAACAAATAATTACTGTCAATAAATAATTAGTAGGAGTTATTTGAATTCACCCCGTGTTGTACCAGGTTTAGTAGTTATTACTAAGTATTTTAAAACATGTGAAAAATTAATTGAAAACATTTAAAATTATACTTCTATGAAATTAGAATTAATTTTGATATTCTTCTTGATTGTTTTAGATTTTTTTACTAACTGCGGATTAAGTGTAAATAAAATGCACTTACCAATAACATGATTTAAGGTGATTTTACGTGTAAATAGAATCACGGTATAAAAAACGTCACAGTTTAAAAATACGTCCACGAAACGTACTAATGAGTACGGCCACCGCGCGCTGGTCAGTCGGCGTGTGTCGAACGTCTGCCGATGGTCTGCCGATTAACTGCTGCCATAACGCACGCATGCACTTCACAACTTGTTTTCTTACCACGCACAAACACGCTGCACAAGACAATGTCAAGTGGTTTGAGTACTGATTTCGATATTTACGAGTGGAGACCTGTAGAAAATAGAGATTTTCACAACACTTATTGTAATATTACGTTACAATAAGTGATGGTTATTGAATTATTGATGAACGTTGAGTGAAGATTTATTTCATATGTATTATAAAACGGTATTCATCTTAATTATCAGCTCACCGCAGACTACTGTTGAACATAGGCCTACATTGCCGGTTATGTACATACCTGTGCATAATATATACATAGGTACGAGTACTATGTTGCATACTCAATTGAAACAAGGAATTGTTCATGTGAGTGTAAAAGTTTAAATATAAAATACATTACAGTTTTATTTATTTAATTACATTACAAAGTTTATATTATGTTGTTTTGTGGTTTCCTGACATGAAATACGACCACCGCTTTTATTTTTTTTTTTATATATTCACGCCTATCCCCCGCAGGGGTTGGCAGAAACCACAGAGCTCCATCCGCTGCCATTCATCGCAGCGAAACGGCTCGTCATTGGTAGCTTTTCGCCCTCGTGAGAATCAGGACGTGACGGGTGGCGAACCACGTCGCCGTCATGTTCGACAAATTAGGTATATTAAATTCGTCTTAGTGAATTCCACGAGCCACAAGGGAGGATGGAGGTCAGCCCCAGCAGAGCCCTGCATGCTGAGGTAAGGCACCATAGTCCCCGGGGGAGCCCGACCCCGGGAAGATCGGGACCGGGACCACCGCTTTTTTCCACTAGAAAGGCAAGCTTGATAATGACTAGCTTGCAATCCTCAATTTCTGCTACAAATTAGCTTCCCTTGAAATTGAGGAAGAAGAAATAAAATACAACTATGCGAATTCGTGTGAACATTTTTTTATTGCTTTTTTTCTATATGAAGATAATAAGAAAGTCCAAGAGTAATTTTAATATGTAACTTGCATTTTTATATTGTTACGACTATAGTACATTCATATAGTATAAGTAACTAAATCAAATTCAGTTTAATTAACGTATTTTCATGTTAATTTTATATAAATAATTAATACTTTTTATTTACTTTTAAAATAGTAATATATTTTTCTTAATATTCTTTAACTATAAACGAATATACATATGTATATTTCGGCAAGCGATATCGTAATATTTAAGATGTATGTGATTTTAATTACTAAGTATTGAGACTGGCTAGCGAAGAAAATTTATTTTACTCACCATAGAACAACTTTTAGTCATATTAGCTTATTATATCGAGGTCAGTGACAAAAGGTATTGTATGCAAATAAAACACCGACACACGAGCACATCCAATCTTTACTATATAACAGTAATATGTCTCAGCACCACGTAAAAGTAATATATTATTTCAAAATTTAGAGTTAATTTAAAAATAATTACAGTATTATGACATTTTAACATTAAACTTAGTCGAACTACTTAATTACTTGAATAAATAAATTTATTGACTTTTATATGTTTGTCCACAGTGATACTGTGAAGATTTTAGAAATTATGATGAAAATTGAACAATGTTTTCTATGAAAATGATCATAAAGGTTATTTAATGGTAAGCAATCAGCCCCTCCTATGAAGGTCCACAATACTAAGGGCAGTGCAGATGCGTTTTCTACCTTAGGGTATACATGTGAGAGAGAGAAGAAAGAATCGGAGGGCAGAACTTGTCGCGTATTGTTTTTACTGTTACGTATAAATTATTAGTGTATATGTAAGAGTTGATTACAAATATATATATATATATATATATATATATATATATATATATATATATATATATATATATATATATATATATATATATATATATATATATATATATATATATATATAAGACTCAAATTTCTCAATTTCTGCTACAGTGCATCTCCGTGGTGGTAGAAAATTAGTTTCTCTGCTCAATGAATGAAAGTTTTGGCTAAGCCAGCGCCCTTTTTCATTCTTAACTTATATTTGAAGATAGGGTGCAGAAGTAACATCATAAATAATATTTGACTATCGCAATGAATTGACACGAGAATCTGATGGGCCTAGTGGCAAAGATATCACTTTAGTAGTCACCGGTCTCGAATTCGATTCCGGCATCGGCATAAATATAGGGTAAAACCGCCTGCCTCATTATCATATCGTTTAAAATATTACATACCTGTGTTGGGGGACAGATGTCCCTTTAAATCATTAACAAAAAATTGTAATCACAATGTAACATTTATTTATAATCTTCATATATAGGTAATATGACACACATAACCATAGATAAATATTTGCATCTTTTTATCAAATTATACAAAAAAATCGTTTTAAGCGATATATTAGATGTAACTTTCATAGAATAATCGCTAAACAAACATTAATAGTAATAATTATTCCACGTTTTTAAATCAACATTCATATGTATCTGAAACAAAAGATTAACAAAATGTAAACATTGCAACAGGCTACGATCGTCAACGTTTTTTTTCCGCAAATGTTACCGAATTGACTACTGTCGCGTATTTCTTTGAAAAAAAATTTCTAGGTTTATTGTTAAGCTGAATTCTCAATTCGTCCATATTATAAATTCATGAGCATACACTTCGGTTAGAAGTTCATGGAAATAATTCACTTCTTTGCTAAGACCTTTAGCCCTTGCTAAAGGCTACTGGTATCAATAAAATACTAAAATGATATGAAGATAGCCACACAGACATTACAGTATCTGTTGTATTAGTAAGTACCAAAATAGTTATGACATAATATAAAAACACCTTGAAAAGTCTCTTACAGTATAGAGGGATAGAAGTCTCTAAGGGCATCTATCCTTTGGAAACTCGGGACGACTATCCTTTTCGCTAGGGTCAGATGCTCCTTTGTATTTTGAGTAAAATAAATGCAAAAAATCTGTGATTGACACCTTAATGTGTTTTAATGAACCATTTTATTGACACAATTAAAATAAAATGTAAACTATTACTACTTACAAAGATATGGAGCATGAAAACTTACGTTTGTAACTTTGATGCGTTCGTCGCGTCCACTGCGTATATTTTCAAACATACAAACGACAAAAATCCACCTCGCGCAACAATTTGCGTCTTACATTTGGGTTTTTAGAAACGAGACGTCTATCCCAGTGCGGCATCTATCCCGGTTTTACCCTATGTATTGCCTTCAGGTATTTTTTATTCCAATCTGGGTGCCCAATTCGCCTTGGAAAAACATGGTAGGTTAATGTCTATTCCTCCAAAAATTGGATTAGTCTCGTGCCCTACAGTTGGACATATATGGCTTGTGAAAAAAAAAGGAAATGAAAAGTCGACACTTATGAATAAATTTGGTATTGATACAGTCTCAGTATTGATACATAAAACCATTTGCTTGAAATCGAAGATAGGGCAAAGTGGTGTATCTAGAAGAGGCTTGTCCTACAACAGATTGCGGTAGGCTGTTGATGATTCATACATAACAGACATTTTATAAACTAGAAAATAGTATCAAAATACTCAATAAATAAGGTTTCTACGAAAAACTATTGATGCATAAATTTAATATAAGTACTGATGTAATATAAAAAATACATTGTTTATATACATATATAATACATTGTAAAATTAGAAAGGTACACCTAATGGTAAGCAAGTATTAGTAAGTAGGACTCGCACGATTGATTACATTTCATGCATATCTGGCGCTTAGTTATATAAGCAACAAACCTTATAGGATCCCTAATGGTTAATATTTGCATTTCTTATATAATATCATGCGCACATCCTTAATACAATAGTCTACATAACTGTTAGACAGTAATTAAATAGAAATTATCAGCGTATAATTGCAAAGAATGCGTGCTTGTAGAACCAAATACTAGTCAAAAACAGCGTTACTTTAATCACTTTCAAAAGATTAACCAGAGGAACTGTGAATAGAGAATCGCAGATTTTTCAACTCATACGTTAGGAAATATTTTTTTTACAGACGGTACAGTAGAAAAAAAACTAATGAGTCACTTTGCTTTTTATTGTAATATTTAAACGTGTATAAAAGATAAAGACTTATTATGGGTTTTTCACTTCTATAGAAAGAGCAACAGAGCACGTGTCCAAAATAAATACAACATAGATATTTTTTTTTTCTATGCAATATGTTAAGCAAAAAAGAAAACGGGTCAATTGATGATAAGTAATCACTATCACCCATAGAAATAAAGGAAAGGACAAGGATTTATGCCTCTACACTTACTCTACGAAACTACTTAATCGCTATTACTAGATATTTTGTTTCTATTAATTATTACAAATGTCTCCTAAAATACCACGTTATGTCAGTTAGCTGATAAAGGTAATTTAATTTCGAAGTTGTTAAAAATAGTTTTAACGAAATCATAACAATATTTTTTATGAAAATAAAGATTTCATTATAAAGCGCATCTTTATATTTACAAAAAAAGAAGTTACCTACTTAATAAAAATCGCACAATTTTGCAAATATTTAATTATTTACAAACCAAACTAATTGTTTTGTAAATAACTAATAAATACAATGCAAATTTGTAATACACTTTGCAAAAATACTTCTTAGTGCTCATTATGGAAAAGCCCTCGTGATGCAACTTCCGGAAAATTTCACTGACACAATAACACATTTCCTATCGTCATTCTCGGATACGTAAGGCTTTGAACGCATTGCCATTTTTTGCAATACGATTTCATGTCGCCTTTCGCAAAATGGGGTTACTAACATGTTGGTCCACGATTTTGTCATCGCTATTAGTAGAATAAATGTGTTATATACTAAAAGTTTTTATATACTGAAAGAAAATATTAAATATTTTTTAAAAATAATAAACTAGAGAACGTAGGTACTCCCCTTTATAAATGGACTATTCGCACTAGTAGACTCTTGATGAAAAGAAGTTATATTACTAAATATCGTGTAGGCTAAATGTTGTCAACATCTACTTTCCGTAGCAACCCAGATCTAGGTGGGGAAAAAAATATTAGTACTTCATAAAAGCTTACCAATTTTGTGCCATCAATGTCGTATATACGACCGATTAGCTCAGTGGTAGGGCGTTCCGCCCGCGTAGTCAATGGTCGCGGGCTTGGTTCCCGCATCGGAATAAATATTTAGGGTTTATAAATATTTATCCCGAGTCTTGTAAACCATCCGGATTTCCTTTCCTGCCCTTTTCTTTCTTCTACATCCTTTCCGCCAATCCACGGTTTGCCGTGCCAATGGATGCGTGGCTAAGGGCAAGCTTAGTCGCAAGCGTGCCGACCGTCCCGGGATCGGACTCCCCCGGGTGCTATGGTGCCTTACCTCAGCATGCAGGGCTCTTCTGGGGTCCTCCATCCTCCCATGCGGCTCGTGGGATTTACTAAAGACAAATTTAATATACCTAATTTGTTAAAAAATGAGGGCGACGTGGTTCGCCACCCGTCACGTCCTAATTCTCACGAGGGCGAAAAGCAATTTATGGAGAGCCGTTTCGCTGTGATAATTAGTAGCGGACGGAGCTCTGTGGTCTCTGCCAACCCCTGCGGGGGATAGACGTGAATATATAAAAAAATGTCGTATAAACTGACTATGAGAGTCAATATCGGAAGACAAGTAACGTCTAAAAAACCAATCTGAAATACCAAATCATGAGGTAATAAGGAAGCACCCCTCATTTGTGATAAAGGTCGTCTAGCAATGGACTGTTTTGCTGTATTGATATGCAGATACTTGTAACACGAGTCTCCAAAAACCACTGACAAGGGTTCTTTTGATGTTTATGTTTAGATGAAAGATTTATTAAATGCAATCATGATTTTTTTTATTTACCATCATCCCACCCTTCCCACATTAACAACTACTCCTTATTGCCCAAGTACTAATTTATTGTAATTGCAAACCTGTCTTTTTTCTGTTACTGCCAAGAATTAATATTTTGTTTAATACTCTGGGACTGCAAAGAATGAAAATGTGTATTCCCTACTATTATTTTAATAAATAATAATCATTAATTTTACATCACTTAAAACTATATGTGTTTTATACAATATTTTATTTTTGCAAACAAATACTTATTCGTAAAGGCAATTGGTATGAGGAGCTGGAGAGAAAAGCCAAACTAAGATTTGATTGGAAAAATTTACTAAACCAGGCTAGGACCCACCCGTGGCTGTAATGCCTTGATGATGATAATCAAATAATTATTTTATATAATTTATATAGTAGTAATTTACGTAGACTTCTAGTCCATACATCACATACATGGTGTGATTGCAATTGCTAATTCAGCCTAGGTAGCAATATTAATTTTAATTATAATGTGGAGGTCTCTGAGGTGTGCTAGTTGTGAATGTGATGGTTCAGGTTGCATGTGAAATAAATTAGGACTCAGATCCACCAAAAGTTGTTTAATAATTGTTATTACAATTACCTTAATATTAAATTATAAATTCATAAGTGATCTATGACAAACAATCAGAAAACATTGAGTGTTAATTACAGAACTAATGAACAGTAAAGCGAACATGTGCACTGACTATTGACTGTTTATTATCTCTCTACTATCTGTCCATTTTATACCTCTCGACCAGATCTTTATGTGGTGCTTGCGCAAAACGTGGGAAAAGGTAATGTGCCTTGCTGAGAGAGTGGCTAAAACATGAGACAAAGATCTATTGTTTCAACCGTTACAATTAGCAAGTCTTTTTGCACCGCTACCATTATTAAAGTAAAGTAATTCCCTTTAAAACTTTCTTTAACTGACAGGGGTTTCCTCACAGAGCTATATGGTAATGATGTTATTTACTAAAAACTATTTAAGTTAATTATGTTCATACTAAATTGTAGAGTCCGCTACAACAATATAAAATTAGGGATCAAATAATAATTCATTTCTGAAGTCAATTTTAATAAATCCATGTTGTAATTATTGCAATAATCTTCAAATGCAGTAGCAATATTAAGTTGTTTATATTTTTTTCCAAGCTTTAATAAATTTCAAAGGTAATATGAAAAATGTACTTTTTATTGCTTTGATTTATTCTGTATATGTTGCATAAATTCATCTAATGGATCATTTGTACACATGTCTTTTGATTTAGCTTGTCCATATTCTTCAACAAGTTTCATATGTTCCTCTAAATTATTAACATCATTTGCTTCAGAGTCAAAGTACCTATCCTCTGCATCTTGGGATATTTGTTGCAAGTCATCATAATTTTCATTATTATCAATAGCACTATAATCAATATCATCTCTACCTTCCATAAAACTACTGTACATTTCTTGATAAAACTCTTCTCGAAGCAAATTCCTCTCATGGCTACTTATAACAGCATCAGCTCTAGTTTGAAACTTATAAGAAGGTTTAGGATCTTTTATATCAAAATCACCCCATTGCCTTTTGCTTTTTGAAGTGTCTGTTGCTTCACAACTTTTTTGTTCCTCTTCTAACTCTGACTCTAAATTTTCTTCTAGCATTTGTTTATGTTTTGTTTCTTTCATTTCATTCATGTCCACAGTATCCAAAATAATCTTCAAAAATGAAACATTCTCACCTTTAACAGCATCCCTTCTTAAGATTTCCTCATCATCTAGGTACCGACCGATCAATTGCTCATAGAGAAGAGGATTACGGTACATCATTTCCTTTTCACTAAAGTAATCAGTTTCCTCTTGCATCTTTTGCATTGCTTTAAATCTTCGATTTCTTATTCTTTTGTGTCTACATTTGTCAGAATGATATATTGTTAAAAATTTTATACATTCCTTAAATGTCATATAATCATTTTCATTTGTGGGCTGAAGGTTGTCAAAGTATGATATATGGTTAGGAGACAGATACTTACCGAATTGTGTGAGAAATGAAGTAGGAGATCTTTTGTAAATATCATACGCTATTTGAATTTTATCATTGGTTTTCACTTCAGCTTCATCGACATGGGAATTTTTAAATGAGATATTTGCACATCGCACCAAGTAATCAATAATGTCATGAATTGGATCAACTTGGTCTTCATTTTCTTGACATGAATTTATAATATTTGCAGCCTCTACGTCCATTCTTGTGTGTATATATGAGATTTTCTACAAAGTCAAAAATGAAAATGAAACGTAACATAACTGACTTTTATTCCATAACTTCTATTTTTTTCTACTGTACTGGGCGTCTTGTCGCATTTCTTAAAAAGTTACTTGCTTAGTGACGTAAATAAATAATCTGTGGCTAGAATAAGTAAAATTGAGACGTCTTTGGTATACAGCCAAGACGGAATGAAACCGTTTATTGTCGACGGAAAACTAGTTCATAAACTAGTCTAAATTTTTTTGATTTCATTGATACACGGGTATTTATACCAGTTATGTTTTGTTTTTTCATCGTTTAACGAAAATGATGCTTGTATCAATAAAATAACTAATAGAATATTAAAATAAATAAACTAGTTTAGAACTATAAAGTAGCTTAATATTCTACTAGTTGGAACGGAACGGGATTCGTTCACACCCCTAATGCGAGAGGTGTAAGTAGGGACACGAAAAAGTATAGATATTTTGTGCCATCGACTACATTGCCTGTCGATAACAATACTTTTGTACTAGATACTTTTACTCAACGAGTACTTTTTGACAAGTATCGTATCGAACCTGTTAAAAAGTACTTATTAAGAGACTTCTGTGGGTTAAATACTTAAAGGAATAGTTTTAGGGACTATTCGATGAGAATAGACGCTCGGATAACTCCATCTAGCCAATTACATTCTACTTTAGCAGACTTTTATTCGCTTTCATAAAGGCTGGCAATCGAGGAACAACCTTAATTGCCAAATTTTCGTCATTAGCTTACTTACTAGTTCCACGCTTGTAAGCCTCCGGCTCGTACATGTTGAAGTTGTAAAGGTCCTAAGAAAAAATTAATCCAACCATATGTAAAAATGTGTCTATAAGTGTCTGTGTACGTGTGTGTGTATCTTTTATATGCAAGAGTCAGTGAGTCATATGTCATTTTTAGTACTTTTTAGCTATAATATAATATGGCTAGCGATAAGGAAGCCAAAAAGAGAGAAGTAAACAAACATTGACTCCAACTCTTATTAGATTCCAATTGTTTTTAATACCGAGTATATACATTTATTTTCAAGCCAAATCATATAAAGTTTTAAAGAATTGATGAAAAAGTACGTGCCATCGAAACAAAAATTTCAATTCATTAATTCGTTTTTACTATTATCGATATTAGAGCATCCCTATTCATATTTATTAATATTGAATATCTAAACATAAATACCATAAACAAAGAATTATTATTATTAAACATAAATATTGAAATTAATAAATTCAGACACGTTCCATATTTTCACAAATATCAATAAAAGTTGAAGACCACGAAATAAAAATTTAACCGATGGATATTTGACGAACTTTGTGTCAAATTAAATAAAAGAAGTTGATCTTTCTTGTATCTAATTCTAATGGATTTCTTCAATAAAATACGATGGAAATGGGAAGATATGTGTGGTCCATTAGGTTTTCAACCTTGGGTTGACGAAAGAAAAGATTTTGGGAAATGTTTTGAGGAACTTTGTCTACAAATACCTGTTTTTTTTATTATAGCAATAATATCAGGATATTACGTTGGATACAGGAGAGATTGGGTAATACGGGATAAAACACAGGAACGTGCAATAGTTTTGCGGAGTTTTATTGTACTAATTCTAGTTTTTATTCCAGTCATAGAATTGTATATTTTCTTGACTAATTCCAACTTGAATCTTTTTCCTATTGATTATTTTGTGGCTGGTGCATCATGTCTGTCATGGTTGGTACACTTCGGCTATGTATTGGCCCTAAAACACAGACTAGGACAGAGTTCTCGTGGACCAATAGTCCCTTTGCTTATGTGGAGTCTCGCTGTCTTACTCAACATTGTTTCTCTTCGCACAAGTATTCTTATGGGTAGTACCACAGACATGTCTTTTAACATTGCTACACTAGTTTGCCATATATTATATTTTTTTACTCTTCTTCCATCAAGTAACTCTCAACCAACTTTTTATTCAGCACATCTTGTTGGATCACAATATTCAAGTGTAAGGTTTGCTATTAATATTCATAATTTAAATAAAACTTGAAAATATGTGTCAATGCAATTACTTTTTTGTTCTAGAGTGAATATACTCCATTGCTGCCTCAAATTAATGATGGTATCTTAGGAACAGCAATGCAAGGAATCCATTGCTTCTCTAAGCTCACATTTATGTGGGTTAATTCACTTCTTGAGAAAGGTGAGTTATATTTATAGAAATTGTAAACAAAGTTCCTAAAGATAGATAATTATGAATATTTTTTTTTAGGATTGCAAAACAGATTACATGACCCAGAAGAACTTTATGATATACCAGTGGCTTATAGATGTTCTTATGTAGGGGCAAAAATAGATAAAGCTCTAATTGGCAATGTAGATGAATATCAGCAATATGCTGAAGTACCTCATGAACCTTTTATTGGATCAGGTATAAATGTATTATTGTACAGAACTTGAAAAATTGCCAAATTTACCCTCATATTTGTGTTGTTAATTTACAGGATATGGTTCCTTTGGTGAATCACAACCCCAAGTCTCTACCCCAGTGACTCCCACAGCAAGAGTGTTATTGAGACCACAACGTAGACAAAATGTATCTTTGTTTCGAGCTTTACACAAATGTTTTGCTGTACAGTTCTATAGTATAGGACTATTGAAATTGGTTTCTGATATGGCTGGTTTCGCAGGGCCTATGCTACTTAATAAATTAGTAACATTTGTTGAGGATCAAAGTATTGATCAACATTTAGGGTATGTAAATGATATGAGAACTAAATAACAATTTTCATTTTGTACTGATTTTAATTAACTAGTGAAAATAAAATCATTCTCATGTTCAAGTCCTCTTTTATCGCTAGCATCTCTAGTGTGCTAGCATAACTAGTGTATGTATATATATATATATATATATATATATATATATATATATATTAGGTGTACAAATAAGTTTCCGCAGTTTTTTATAAAAAATTAGGAATTTATTGTAAAGGAAAAGTACATTACGTTTTATTCAAAGTATTTTCCATCATTTGCCACTACTTTTCCCCATCTTTCTGGCAACATTCGGATACCCCGTCGAAAAAACTCTTCATCTTTTGACGCTATCCACAAATCTACCCAATTTTTGGTGTCTTCATATGATGTGAAGCGCTGCTCAGACAGACCATGTGCCATCGACCGGAACAGGTGATAATCAGAAGGGGCTAAGTCTGGTGAATACGGCGGGTGGGGTAAAACTTCCCAGTTGAGTGTTTCCAAGTATGTTTTTACCGGCGCCGCAACATGTGGACGAGCATTATCGTGTAAAAGAATAATTTTGTCGTGTCTGGAGTAGTAATGGGCGCGTTTTTCCTTAAGTGCCCGACTCAATCTCATCAATTGTGTTCGGTAGAGAGCTCCAGTAATGGTTTCGCTTGGTTTCAGCAATTCATAATACACGACACCAAGCTGATCCCACCAAATACACAGCATGAGTTTTTTTCCATGAATATTCGGCTTAGCTGTCGATGTTGATGGTTCGCCGGGCTTAACCCATGACTTTCTCTTCTTTGGATTATCGTAGTGAATCCATTTTTCGTCACCAGTGACTATACGATGCAAAAAACTCTTTTTTTATTCCTGGCAAGCAGCATTTCACTCATGCATAATCGGCGTTCAACGTCTCTCGGCTTTAGTTCATATGGAACCCAATTTCCTTGTTTTTGAATCATTCCTAACGATTTTAAACGATGTGAAATTGCTTGTTGAGTCACTTGTAGAGTAAGTGCAAGTTCTTTTTGCGTTTGGGACAAATCTTCCTCCAATAGTACTTCTAATTCCATGTCTTCGTACACTTTCGGCCTTCCACTGCGTTCTTTGTCTTTAACGTCAAACTCACCGTTCTTAAACTTTTGAAACCATTCCTGACAACTTCTCTCACTTAAAGCAGCTTCACCATATGCTTCTAGAAGCAATCGATGCGCCTCAGCTGCAGATTTTTTCACATTAAAGAAGTAAATCAAAAGTTCCCGCAAATGATGCTTATTCGGAATAAAACTTGACATTTTTGCACGAAAAAAATTACGTGATGCTGATACGGAATCACTAGTACTTTAAGGTTATGGTGTTGCCAGATGACTAAACTTGGGATATTACGTTTTACATCTGACAATTTCTCCATAACCTTCTGGTGGGGCCATCTTTTGACAAACCGCGGAAACTTATTTGTACACCTAATATATATATATGTATGTATATATATATATATATATATATATATATATATATATATATATTTTACATCTCTTGCAGATATGTATATGCGGCTGGACTACTTACTGCTACAATAGTAGGTGTAGTATTTAACATACACTTTACTTGGCTGATGTCCCTCATTGGAATTAAAATGCGAGGTGCAATAGTGTCAATAATTCTCAGAAAAACCCTAAGTATTACCACATCGGAACTCACCAAATCATTTTCTATTGGAGAGATCACAAATTTCATGTCCACTGATGCAGACAGAATTGTGAATTCATGTCCAAGTTTCCATGCAGTGTGGAGCATACCTTTACAGGTGTGTAAAACTTTATGGATAATGTTTATGGTATTTGTGGATAAAGAATAATTATCGTTACCATATAAGTGTACATTGGCCTCTGTCATGCCAAAATCAATGTATATTAACCAACAACTAGCCCATCTACTTAAATATGGTACAGCAGCACAAGTTCATTTATATTATGTACGATTTAGTGGCTGTGGGTTTAATTGGTATAATCAATCAGGATAAAAATATATATGGCTTACAGATATTTATGTTGAATCTGGGTACTGCACCTTGAACAAGCATGGTGGGTTTTATATCCAATCCTTAAAAAATAAAGAACCCCATGGCCAGATGTTCAACATGTGTGAGCTGTAAAGAAAAAAGGAGAGGCATAAGTTCTGTTTATAGTCCAATAAATTTACTAGTTTGTAATTGTACAAATGTCTTATTGTAAATGTTTTTTGCAGTTAGTTATCACATTGTTTCTCTTATATCAACAAGTTGGTATATCCTTTTTGGCGGGTGTTGCATTTTCAATTATTCTCATACCTGTTAACAAACTGATCGCTAACAAAATTGGAACACTTAGCACTGAACTGATGAGACACAAAGATTCCCGTGTGAGCTTAATAAGTGACATGCTTAAAGGCATTAGGACAATCAAAGTTCATGTATGGGAAGACTACTTTATAAATAGAGTATCAGGTAACATACTTAGCTTTTTGATACTTTTTTCTGGTATTTGTAGTTGTAAAAAAAAAACAAACATTAATAGTTCAGTTGTTAAATATTGTGCTTACGACCTGACTTGACATGAAAACATTATTGGCAGACAAGTCTACTGACAATTTTTCACTGTACTGTTAAATTATCTCACCTACTGAACATAGCCCACATTGAAGGTAGTGTACCTTTTACAACTAAATTCACATTTATTTCAATTTTCTTCTTTCAGGCAACTGTTTATATACTAAAATAAGAGACTAAGAACCTAAAAATATAAATAAACTTCATTATTAAACATATAAATATTTTTTCCTTACTAGTAGTATTTATACACTGTGCTCAGTAGTAGATTGCTTCAAGCTTATAATCTTCTCTCAGCCTATAATATTAGATCATAGCAGTAAAATTATGTAACCTGAAAGTATTTCTCGCCTACTTAATCTCCTAATTAAAATTACACAACTGTAAACAATATTAGTATTACAATATTAATATAATATACAACTCTAATAATATTTTGAAAAGATGATGTCAATAGTGATTATTGACCTCGTTAAAAATAAAGGGATCAATGCCCTTTTTAAAACAGCCGTATTGTGCGGTTTATTGACTCGTGTCACCTTATAAATTTTCAGTTTTGTATTAAAAATGTATTTATATTAAAAATTAAATTAAAAATATATTTTAAAAAAAATATTTCTTTTGTAATAAACTATAAGTGGGTAATTTTTTTTACACTAATGGGGACCTGTATGCATACAATTTTATTTCAGAGGCTCGCAATAAAGAGTTGAGATACCTACATGGACGCAAGTATCTAGACGCCATCTGTGTTGTGTTATGGGCAACAACACCAGTGATGGTAGCAGCTCTAACCCTAGGCACGCACGCATTGCGAGGACAAATTCTTGATGCACCCACGGTATGCATATAGAGAATGTTATATTTACTGAAACTTAGATATCTTATTATATACATTTACAAATAATTTTGTTGCACATATAACTTGCAGTAATTACGCAACTATAAATTACAATATTTCGTACATGTTTATAAGGTTTTACGTATTTTCTTGATGAGCAGTTGTCATTCATATTCAACCCACAAATTTTAAAACCTTATCTTTTTTATCATAATTATTAATTTGATTGAATTTTTTTTCTTCTTTTCTTCCACATGGCTGGGAAGTGCGTCGTCCTGAGTACCCCGTTGATTCAGCACGCGCTCCTGTATGTTAGACTTGAAGTTTAGAGTTTTAACACATTACGTTTATGTGTTCATGTGACGTCACGATCTTATAACTCTACAACAAAGTTAGACATCGTCTGACCGGAGGAGGACCTGGTCAAACGATGTCTAACTTTGTTGTCCCTCTCTTTCCCCCATAACAATGTGACGTAATTTATGAATGGTCCCTAAGAACAAGGGATTAGCCAAAGTACATAACGTATTTTTAATATTTTATATTTAATTTACAGGTGTTTACTACGGTTGCATTGATAAATATGTTGATAGCGCCATTGAATGCATTCCCTTGGGTGCTGAACGGATTGACAGAGGCATGGGTTTCCGTAAAGCGAATTCAAAAACTATTGGATGTGAGTAATTTTAAAGTTTTAGTAATTAATTTTTACTAAGACTTGTTACGACCATCTATTTGTAGATTTGTCCAGATAAAAATGGATTGGATACAATCACCAATTAAGTTATGCCCATAATGTTTATATAGTCAATTTGGTAAAAATATTATGTGTAAAATGTGTAATGGTTATAATGTACACTTATATATAATATGTATGTATTCACCATAAAATCCTGACAATTTGTTTCCAAAATTTGATTTGATTTTTTTAATATTCAGGGGAGAATCAAAGCAATTAGTGATACAAAAATAATTTAACTTTTTAAGTGTATTGGTCTTCTCTATAATCTTCCTGCTTAGGCTCGAACTTTTGCATCCTAGTATCCTTTGAGAATCTTCATTAATTTTATCCAGTCATGTTAGGTTTACTCCACGGTTTATACTTTCCAGCTTGTTATTTTAAAAATGTTTACAAATTACAAATGTTTATCCTGATGCGTATAACACTCACCACTTTTGGTGTAAAAAATGAACACTTCGAAATGACGCTATTTAGGTCATTATTGACCCATCTACGTTATGTTTTCCATTGTGGTTTATACAAAATAACTATAGTTCTCTAATTCAAAAGTGCCACCTATCGTTAGTCATGGTACATACTATTTACTTTTCTCACCGGAACAAAACTGTAGTAGAGGAGGTACTTTTTTTAAACGCTCAGTCTCTGTATCACCCATCGTATATGCGTCACACACTGATGTGAATGTCTTTAGCGAGTAAATCCTCATTGTTTTTAAATATTCATGCTAAATTTGCGGATCATTTGAGATGAAGGTTCTAAAACTATTCTTTTATATTCATACAGGACATTATTAGAATGTTCTACGGTATCCTTTTAACGGTGTATCTCGAGTCCTTCTTTGCACTGATCAATTTCCTTACATAAATAAATATTATAGTGGAATATTTACTCGGATTGGATAATTAGTCTAAGAATGGGATTAATAAATACTAATATTATTTTTAGCTCAATGACATGGATTCAGATCGCTATTATGACAGAGTAAATAAAAATTGCGATGAAGATAAGGTAATCATTTTCAAACAGGCGTCATTCAAGTGGGCGACATCTAAAACTCAAGAAAGAAAAAAGTCTCATTCAAAGGCGAGAAAAGAGAAGAGGAAATCTAAGAGGAAGTTGTCGAAAAAACATATACAACGAACGGATTCGACATCATCATCTGATGTATTGACGCAAGAGCCTTTCATGCTAAGAGATATTACATTAGAAATTGGTAAAGGAGAATTGATTGGTATTGCTGGAAGTGTAGGAAGTGGAAAAACATCTTTGTTGCTCGCTATTATTGGAGACATGGTGAAAGTAAATGGAGACTTACAAGTACCTAGCAATTTGAACAGTACGTATATATTTTCCTACGTATGTGTATACTTTCCCTGTTATTATCATAAAACATTAACAGTACCAGAAATACCAAGGGAAGTTTGTAATTAAAAACCCTATTTCAAAAAAAAAATATTCACCGATTTTTATTATTCCATATTTAAGTATTTTCCAAAATAATAAAAATTATTTTTATTCTAGGTTTTGGATACGTAGCTCAGAAACCGTGGTTGGTGAGAGGTACAATCCGTGATAATATTCTATTTGGTAAACCTTACGACGAAGCTAAATTCCGGTCCGTTATCGACGCGTGCGCATTAACTGGTATGTTCAACTCTACGTAAAACATATAATTTATTTTTATTTTTACTTTATATTTAAATAATGAGTCGACTTATGACCCCAGACATCACATATGTACTCATATAGTATTATGTTATTAATAGTGGATTGAGGAATAATTGGATTAAAAGATGTAAGTATATAAGTACTTTAGTTTTTTCCCTGAACATGTTTTTGAATATTCAAAAAAATCCTTACTTTGTTGCATACATATGTATAACTATCCTAAACTATTTATCTGATTGTAACAAAGCAAAGCAGCATTTCAATGTATGCTGTAACAAGTAGTATATTTTAAAATCAAAATAAAAATAGTGAGTATGTGTTAGCACACATTTCGTCGTGTTTTATTGCCCATTTTATGCCTCCTGCGATGTCATTTATGATATGATATTTATGATGATGCCTTTTCCATCATCGAATTCCTTCGTTTTTCTATACATTTTAAAGAGAAATAAATTTGTAATTATAGAGGATTTAAACATTCTCGGATGGAATGCGTACGTTGGAGAAGGTGGATGCACTCTAAGCGGAGGACAACGTACGCGCATCGCACTCGCCCGCGCCGTTTATCAGGAGAAACAAGGTATTGTAATTAATGTAATGTAATAAGTAAGTATGTAATTTATTTGTTTAAACCTTTATTTTTAAAGAATACTAGCTCCCCGCCCTGGTTTCGCAAGGGTGGTGTACTTTTTTTTTTTCATTAAGCAAACCTCAGAGCAAAGGACAGCATGAAGCTCAGAAATAAAGTTTTGTTTTTGTAATACAAGATAAAGGGTAATTGAATATAAATGAATGTTAATTTATCAATACTGACGTTTTCTTTGAATGAAATAAGAAAAATAACACTTCCCGCAAATGACGATTATTTGGCACAAAATCAGACATTTTCACACAATAAAATCACTAGCGTGTCAGAGCGGTTTGTTTCTCATATGTCTAAGCTTGGCGCATGAAGTTTTGGATATGACAAAATGGACCAACGCCTACTGCTGGAGCCATCTAATGACAAACAGCGAGAACGTTGTTGCGCATCTAATATTATTATTTATAGTATACCTTCTGGATGACATACTCTCCGGTGTGGATGCTGGTGTCGCGCAGCATATAATGCAGCGTTGCGTGCTTGGGCTACTACGACACACGACTCGATTGTTGGTCACGCATGGGCCGCGACACCTCGCGCGAGCCAACCAAGCTCTACTCATGAGTGACGGACGGATTCTTGCACAAGGTAACCCCGAAAAAGCTTCATACAATAATTTATATATATATATGTATATATATATATATATATATATATATATATATATATATATATATATATATATATATATATATATATATAATATATAATAGTTTATAATATATTAATTCCGCCAAAATTCTTACAAACTAACCTAACCTTTTTTCCTCACGTAAAAAAAACCTAACCTGTTTTTTCGCTCACGGTATCTGATATGCTACCATACAGGTGCACCAGAATTAGTACTCAACGAAATAGAAGAATTTTTACCAAGTGAAACGGAGTCTATTGGCGAGGAACCCGTACAAGAGCGGGAAGCCTTATCGAATGAAGATAATCAGGACAACATTAGCAGGCATACTTTGGAAAATGAGGTACTTTTTAAATATTTTAAGTTTAACTTTTTGCTGACACTACATAAAATATGTTGCCAGTCTTAGATTCTCCTTTTAGACAGAAAAAACATATTCGGTACATTGTTTTGTAGGAGTTCATTTTTATATCAGTTTCATTTTTATATTATCATACTTAAATGATACGAACTTATAACGTATTGAAATATAATTGCTATGTGACAGTATTGTACATTTCGAGAACACGCTACTGATCACTGCCTTGAGACTCTTGACGTCAGTTAATACTTTAAAGCTCGTTCAAATCCACAACCATCGCTTTACTTCATTAATCTTCCCTAATTGAAAAAGGCTTATGTGGCAATAAACTTTTGATGATAATGAATTCAATTATCTAAATATTATAATAAATATATAAAAAAATTAGTAATTTCTAAAATGTTTCTTCTTATTTACAGGAAGCCATTTCAACAGGCACAGTCGGTTGGTGGGTTATATCTTTGTATCTGCGTGCAGTCGGGATCTTTTTTTCGATTGTTATCATAATTTCTCTCATTTTGATGCAAGTATCACAGAACTATACATTCCTGTGGCTAACATTCTGGGTCAAAAACAAGACTAGCAATACAACTGATCTCGAATTGGAAATGGAAACACCCTACGAAAAAACTTCGATAATGGACCACGGTTATAACGTCATTGATAGTGTTGTACATGCTATTTTTAATGTGTCAGTTGCACACAGTTTAAGTGAAGAAAACAATTTTACTACTAGGTCAAAATTACAAGAGTTGCAAGCAATGAATGCAAGCAGTGGGAATAATGATAACTATTACCTTGAGATATATTTCGCGCTTGCTGGCTTAAATTTGGTGTTTACCATTATGAGGGCTTTTTTGTTTGCATATGGGGGCGTCAAAGCTGCAGGGAAGATTCATAATATGTTATTAAGAGTTATCGTAAAGGTGAGCTAAATTACTCTTCAAATAGTAATTTTTACTATGCTTATAGGGTGAATAATATATATATATATATATATATATATATATATATATATATATATATATATATATATATATATATATATATATATATATATATATATATATTAGGTGTACAAATAAGTTTCCGCGGTTTGTCAAAAGATGGCCCCACCAGAAGGTTATGGAGAAATTGTCAGATGTAAAACGTAATATCCCAAGTTTAGTCATCTGGCAACACCATAACCTTAAAGTACTAGTGATTCCGTATCAGCATCACGTAATTTTTTTCGTGCAAAAATGTCAAGTTTTATTCCGAATAAGCATCATTTGCGGGAACTTTTGATTTACTTCTTTAATGTGAAAAAATCTGCAGCTGAGGCGCATCGATTGCTTCTAGAAGCATATGGTGAAGCTGCTTTAAGTGAGAGAAGTTGTCAGGAATGGTTTCAAAAGTTTAAGAACGGTGAGTTTGACGTTAAAGACAAAGAACGCAGTGGAAGGCCGAAAGTGTACGAAGACATGGAATTAGAAGTACTATTGGAGGAAGATTCGTCCCAAACGCAAAAAGAACTTGCACTTACTCTACAAGTGACTCAACAAGCAATTTCACATCGTTTAAAATCGTTAGGAATGATTCAAAAACAAGGAAATTGGGTTCCATATGAACTAAAGCCGAGAGACGTTGAACGCCGATTATGCATGAGTGAAATGCTGCTTGCCAGGAATAAAAAAAAGAGTTTTTTGCATCGTATAGTCACTGGTGACGAAAAATGGATTCACTACGATAATCCAAAGAAGAGAAAGTCATGGGTTAAGCCCGGCGAACCATCAACATCGACAGCTAAGCCGAATATTCATGGAAAAAAACTCATGCTGTGTATTTGGTGGGATCAGCTTGGTGTCGTGTATTATGAATTGCTGAAACCAAGCGAAACCATTACTGGAGCTCTCTACCGAACACAATTGATGAGATTGAGTCGGGCACTTAAGGAAAAACGCGCCCATTACTACTCCAGACACGACAAAATTATTCTTTTACACGATAATGCTCGTCCACATGTTGCGGCGCCGGTAAAAACATACTTGGAAACACTCAACTGGGAAGTTTTACCCCACCTGCCGTATTCACCAGACTTAGCCCCTTCTGATTATCACCTGTTCCGGTCGATGGCACATGGTCTGTCTGAGCAGCGCTTCACATCATATGAAGACACCAAAAATTGGGTAGATTTGTGGATAGCGTCAAAAGATGAAGAGTTTTTTCGACGGGGTATCCGAATGTTGCCAGAAAGATGGGGAAAAGTAGTGGCAAATGATGGAAAATACTTTGAATAAAACGTAATGTACTTTTCCTTTACAATAAATTCCTAATTTTTTATAAAAAACCGCGGAAACTTATTTGTACACCTATATATATATATATATATATATATATATATATATATATATATATATATATATATATATATATATATATATATATATATATATATATATATATATATATATATATATAATAGAATTTAATATAAATACTAAACATATTTCTGGTCACAGTTGGTTTATATATAAATATTAATTAAAATTTAAGTTTATATATAGATAACATAATCCTTACCATTTTAAATTTAGTATAGCGACAGTTAAGAACTTACGATTCTATAGAAGATAAAAATTAAGAAGTCAGACATTTCAAGTAAAACATTTGAATATTATTAATTTTTCAACAATTAAAGAGAAATTTTATGTAATTTATTTAATTACAGGCGAAAGTGAAATTTTTCGACATAACCCCTACAGGTCGAATAATGAATCGATTTTCATCTGACACATATACAATTGACGATTCACTGCCCTTCATTTTGAATATACTGCTAGCTCAATTTTTCTCACTTGTTGGTAAGATTTTGATGATGGCTATTATTAATTACTCTCTACAGTACAGCGATTTAATCTAATATTACGAATACAATTAGAAGAGACCGAATCTCATCGAACTAAACCCAATAATAAAACCACTATGCAGAAATCTGGTTTCTTCGAGGTACTACTTCTACGGAAATCGAAAAATCTGTAAATTTTTCTTGACATTTTAAATAGTTTTAACAAAGTTTGTATGTATACTGTGAGTCAAACTCGTCTGTCAGTTTTAAATAATAAAATACATTCGTTTCGAAGAATTGATTGCCCTCAAACTAAATGCCCCACTCAATTTGGCAACGCCCTAGAATACGTGTCGTATAACACGCTGCCCCCAAAATCACGATATACGTTTATGAAATTACATTTACATACGTTATTCTATACGATCAAATCCACCAAAGAATTAAAGTCACCGACGCATCTTGCTGTTGTCGCAATGAGCTGGCCACTTTCATCGGACAACGGTCAACAAGATATCCATTTGCTACGATCTCGGCATACTTTATATACCTTGCTTCCTTCACACTCATCATCCTCCTTATGCAAGCTTCCGTCGGTTAATGGTACTCTTGACCTGGCCTTTTCTAAAAACATCGGCAATTTGGTCAAGTTATGTTTTCTTTGGTCTTCCCCTACTGACCGTTTCATCTACATCCGCAACGTGAACTTCTTTTGTCAATCGTCTTTCATCCATCCTCTCTATGTGCCCAAACCATTTAAGCATCCTTAGATGGCTTTGTGATTTACCGTTAAATATTAGTAGATTTTTTATGTACATATTCTTATTTTGTTATCATAGGTGCCGTCGCGGTGACGGTGTACGGTCTACCATGGTTGATGGTGGGGGTGCTGCCGATGGTGTTTATTTGCTATCGGCTACAGCGTCGCTACCGCGTCGCTTCGCGTCAGCTCAAACGTTTGCAAAGCGTCGCACTCTCGCCCGTCTACGTACACTTCAACGACACGCTTGAAGGTATTCTTATGTTTTTAAATTTCCACACAGCTGTGTTGTGTTTGGCTGAATATAGGGCTGTCTCATTTTTTCTCGTATTTACATCCTTTCATTTGATGGATAACAATACCTATAGATCTATTCTTAAAAATATCGAAAAGGGGATGTTGACTATTTTTGAGAAAGTATTTAAAACCTACTTAAGCTAAAAGTATTTAAAATTATTTTTTAATACAAGTAAAATTTTAATATTTGTTTATTTTAAGTTCCGTTTTAAAAGACGTAAAGCACTTTAATTGTTAATATTCCATTTTAATTTTAGATTTTTTGAGTAGAATGTATATTCCTTGAAAGTAGTTCTATAAAACAAACTATCATCTAAATTGATTACATAATGTAACAAGTAACAAAATGCAAAAAAATAATATAATAGGTCGGGGCAAATGTAATAAAATTTGTGCGGTTTACGAACCTAATGCGATATCAATAAGAGTAGCACAAATGTGGTTCAAGCGTTTCAAGTTTGGAAATTTTAGTGTAAAAGATGAGGTTCGCTCTGGACGCCCTGTGTAAAATGCCATCTTTGAGAAAATGGAGCAAGATCGACATATTAGTAGCTACGACATTGCTGAAGAACTGAATGTTGATCATTAAACAGTTTTATGTCTTTTACGAAAGTCTGGGTACAAGAAAAAACTTGACATTTGGGTACCACATGATCTCACTGAGAGAAACCATGAAAACGCCAGACCGCACTCATCTATAGCCACGCAGCAAAAATTGAGAGAGCTTGGCTAGGATGTGTTGATACATCCTCCGTATAGCCCTGACTTTGCTCCATCAGATTTCTACCTGTTTCGGTCATTGCAGAACTCTTTAGGAAGCATAAAGCTAACCTCAAAAGAACACTGTGAAGACTACTAGATTTTTTGACTACTAGATCAAAAATCTCAAAATTAATACCTCTTTTAATAGTCCTTAACATAATAATTTTCGGTACTTTTCTGTTAGCGAAAAATCGCCTAATAATGTAGAATTCCGCCAAACTTTTACTTAACTTTTTTTCCCACTTAAAAAAACCTAACCTAACAACCGAAAAATCAAAAGTTTTACTTAGCTAAGATCCGCGACAAGCAAAACAATAACAGAAACTTAATAATGTGTGTTCTTCTGTTGGATTAAGTGGATTTATTTGGAACTTAAACCAAAAACTTACCGAAAATCGGCCATCAATTCTCCACCCACCAACCTCCGAAACTTTTCGGTTGTCTTCCGTAGAGTCTACTATACTTGAAGATGCCTCGTATTGGGGCGAAACACGTGTCGTTTACAAGATGGAAAAGTGATAATGTGTGTTTGGTGTTGTGTATAGTGGTTGGTGGGTGGAGAATTGATGGCCGATTTTCGGTAAGTTTTTGGTTTAAGTTCCAAATAAATCCACTTAATCCAACAGAAAAACACACATTATTAAGTTTCTGTTATTGTTTTGCTTGTCGCGGATCTTAGCTAAGTAAAACTTTTGCCTGTCCATATAGTGATTGGTTTTCCACAAAGTAACGTCTGACTCCATTAATAACCGAAAAATCGCCAAAAAATGTAGAATTCAGCCAAATGTCCTAACAGCCATAAGGGATATGTTCGTTTGGGGCCATGTACTCTATTGATTTATTGTAGTGAATTCTATTTAAACAAAGTACGTTTTTCTTTTTTACATATATCTAAATTTTTGTTTTAAAAAATATTGAAATTTGGGATTTATTAGGTTAGGTTAGGTTTTTTTTACATGAGAAAAAATGTTGGGTTAGGTTAAGTTAGTTTGTAAGGTATTTGGCAGACGTCTACATTATTTGGCGATTTTTCGCTTGCGACCGGTTAACGGAAGATTACAAAATTGTGTTGTCGTTTCGAGGACTGACAACGATACGTGCGATGGGCGCAACCGTAAGGTGGGCAGAGAGCGGTGAGGAATTGGTGGAGACGTGGCAGCGGGCGGCGCTGTGCGGCTCGGCGGCGGCGCAGTGGCTCGCGCTGCGGCTGCAGGCTGCCGCCTCGATGGCCGTCGCCGGCGCTGCGCTACTGGCCGTGGTGGAGCGTGCCACGCACGCCGCAGACCCCGGTTCGTACCGTATGGATGTAATTAACTAGCAGACCCGACAGAAGTCCTGTCTTAACTAGAAATCATCTATTCGAACCTTAATTAATTAAAAAAAAAGTTATTTCAAAAACATAGTGTCTATATGTCAAACACGCGAAGTTCAAATCAAACTGTTAAACGCTGAAGTCCCTAGCGAACTGTCAAATGCGTAGTTTCGATAGTTATATTTTCTGAATTTTTTTCTCTTTCGTCTTGGCATGATTCAATTTTTTTTCGTCTTGGCATGCTTTCGACCAGGCTTTTGATGGTGTGCTGTTGAATGTGTTCCCCCTCAGCCGAGATGGTTAGTCAGATCGAACTCGCCTTTTTAGGAGGTCCGAGACGTGCGCAATGGGGTTAAGGTCGCGCTGGCCAGTCCAAACGACGAATACCGACCTCTTGCATATAAGCATTATCATGCAGAAAATTCGTGCCTCATTGGAGAAGAGTACGCTACTTCAGTTATCTAGTGTCCAAGATAGGCAATTTCTAGCGAACCTCAATCTAGAAATCCGCTGATCACGAAGTAACTTGGGGCCCGTGCTAGTTGTCAACTACGTACATCAGCCCCTCAAAGCCTCTTCCTCACAGTCCATAGGCTCACTTGTGCTCCTCGTGCCTCGTGCTTCAAGGTCCCTTTTGAGGTCTATGTAACTGCATTTGCGGTTCCTCACCGCCTGAGTCACAAAAAAGCGGACGTCTCGTGATTGTGTGCAACGTTTTCTTCCAAAACTTTGCTTCATTGTATCGAGTCCAGGTTCTTTGGACGGTTGTACGATTCACGTTTAACAGTTGAGACGTAATAGCTACACTTCTCTTCCAGTAGCGCTATAATTTTACTAGCTGTTATTGCTTTTTCTGCCATTACAATAGACATAAAGATACAATAGACATCTTCTTCTAGATAGTTCTTCTTCAATCCGCATTCTGAGTGTGGTGACCCCGCCAATCCACATTGGACAAGCGTGGTGGGTTTACGTTCGTTCCTCCAGAAATGGAGAGGCTCGTGTTCAACAGTAGGCATATATAGGCTGTAAAAAAATGTAATTATACATTAATTTATTAAACTATGTAATCAGGTCTGGTGGGTCTAGCGATATCGTACGCGCTCTCTATGACCTCGATGCTTAGCAACGTTTTAAACTCCTTCACCGAGACGGAGCGCGAAATGATAGCTGTAGAACGAGTTGGTGAATATATAAAGCAGGTTTGTCAATTGAGTTATTGTAGTGAGTAGTCCTATCGAATCTCTGATAAAAAATATTTACACTTTACATTTATAGCTCCACATTAGCATTTTCTATGCCGAGATTGATATATTTATATATTTTATATTTCAAATCTGGTAACGACTAACGGAAAAGTACCAAACTTTCTAATATCAATATTTTTGCCATATTTATGTATGTGTATGATAAATGAGTAATTTTACTCTAAAATATCACATACACAAAAAGATCAATTTCTATTTCAGCTTCTTTCGACGCATTGAATACTTTACTTTCCTCTTCTTCTTCCATTACTTCTTGGTTTTCTCTGTCTTACTTTAAGTAAGGAGAGGACAGATAGAGCTCAATTACCAACTAACTCATACTGTCATCATAACATTTTCGTTGTTCACATTGGTAGAAGCATTGTATCTTTAACTATTATTATGTACTTAGAATTACAATTAAGTTTAATAAGAATTGAGATTAAAAATATTGTTATATGTATATAGTTTAGTATAATATGTATTTATTAAGCTTATTAACACAACAGCAGTACATTATTTAATAAAAAAATGAATTTTCAGAATGCCGATATAAATGATTATTATTATTAAATACGCTTTAAGGTTTGTTTGTTTTCTGAAAATAATTAATATTACATCTAAATTTAATTAATTTTAAAATTGTTATATTTGCAATTGACATATTTCAGTGAAAGTTACCCTATTCTTCATTATTTACAGGTGGAGTGTGAGAAAATCGATGGTGATCCTCCGCCATACGGCTGGCCATCTCACGGTGTAATCAGCTTTGAGGATGTCTATCTTAACTACAAGTAAGATTTCATATAATATAGACCAAATAAGGACGCGTTAGGACCACTGTCTTCCTGATACCGTCCTTAATAAATGAACTACCCTGCGACTTATGCGAGTGGATATCATTGCAAAATGTTGGATACAAGCTTAGATGCTTTTATCGGACTCTGTTGTGATGATGGTGTACCTGCCTGGTTCTAGTACTGCTCTTTTTATTTTATTGTTTTCGTGTATGATTGTATTGTATTTGATATTTAACACAATTTTTGATGTTATTGACGTGAACTGTTATGCGCTAGTATCGCCTTAAAATTTTGCGGTTTCTGGATTAGGTGTTAGGTGGACCTGAGCTATTTTGTGTTTTCTTCTTTAAATGGTAGAATTAATGATAAACAGAAAATAAATAGATTTGAGGTACTTATCCGTTATCTGGGCGCAAGCGAACAAACGCTAATAAAAAAATGTAGAATTCCGCCAAATTTATTACAATCTAACCTATCCTTTTTTTCCTCACGTAAAAATAACCTAATCGAACCTAATAAGGCGGGTAAAAAAAAAGTTTGTAAGAAATTTGAAGAAATTCTACATTATTTGGCGATGCACTTGCGCTAACGGAAAAGTACCAGATTTCAAATGTGTGTAGCGGCGAGAGGACGTCGGCAGCGTTGTATGGTGTCACGTTCTCGAGCCGGCCGACGGAGCGACTGGCTGTTGTGGGGCGGACGGGCGCTGGCAAGAGCTCCCTATTGGGCGCGCTACTACGGCTGGCTTCGCCCGCTGCCGGCCGTGTGTTGCTGGACGGCGTCGACGTCGCTACGCTACACTTGCGCGCGCTCAGGTGGGCAACTCGCCTTACATTACCAACATTTGTCTTTAACACTTTCGCTCCGACGGGCGTATATATGTATACGGCCTCGAAGTATGACCATTCATATACGAAGAGCGTATATATACGCTCTGGAAAAGTGGGCGCACGGGTACGAAAAGCATACATATGTTTATACCATATATACCTTTATTTCATACTTTACCATGTCCATCTGGTTGTGTGAAAATCCAGTATATTCCATTTTTATCGATTTTTTTCCACACTACCTTTAGCGGTATTGCCGAATCAATACAATGAAGGAACTTTAGTAAAATAATCTTTCACATTTATTTAAACTAGGCCTCGCTCTGCAATGCTTATAGGGTTGTAGATGTATGTAAGTGATTTTGATTGCTTTCCATCAAGTAACTTACTTTTAGCTTCCAATTTAATAAAAAAAATGTGAGTAATGAAGCTTAATATTTTTCGATAGGTCTCGCATCGGCATCATACCCCAGGAACCATTCATATTCTCAGGCAGCATCCGAGAAAATTTAGATCCCTTGCATCAGTACCTAGACGCGGAGATTTGGCGTGCATTAGACGCGTGCGGAGCGCGGAGTTTGGTGTACGCGCGCGGAGGGCTACACGCCGCCGCCGTTGACTTGTCGCGTGGACACGCCCAACTCTTGTGTCTCGTACGCGCTCTACTACAGAGAGCGAAGGTATAAATAATAATATTAATCAAGTTCTTTATTTCCGTAACCATTTCAAGTGTTTATAATAGTTACACAGCATATTTGTTACTTTTATTTGTCGTCTTGTGTCGTGACAAAAATTGAGAAAGGGATGCTTAGATAGTTTGGGCACATACAGAGGATGGATGAAAGACGACTGACAAAAGAAATTAACGATCTGGATGGAAGAGCAGGTAGGGAAAGACTAAGGAAAACATACCTTGACCAAATTGCTGAAGTTTTTAGGAAAGGCCAGGTTAAGAATACTCTTACCCGGCGAGCTTGCATGAAGAGAGTGATGAGTGTGAGGGAAGCAAGGAAAGTATGCCAAGATTGTAGCAGATGGAGATCTGTGGTCTCTGACTATCCGTCCGAGTAACAGGCGTGACGATATGTATGTACGTAAGGACAGAGGTCCTTACGTACGTGAAAGGAGTTGGAAGACGCGAGAGCGCGTCTTCCAACTCCTTTCATTTTTTCCTGTCCCGAGCTAGGGAGATCCAGTTAATTTCTGCAATTCTTTTAATTTCATCAGTCCATCTTTCTAGTCTTCTTTTATGCTTTCCAAGAGAGCCAGTGCAGGCTGTGATTTTCGCTGCGTATCTTTCATTTCCATTTCAAACGCTGCCAGCGTTGAAGGTGAAGTTATAAATAAAATTAATATTCTTTATTGTTTCACAAATCAATACACATTTACAACGTGCATAGAATTAAAATATATCACAAAGGAAGCCACCGTCTATGTATATGTTTTCACTATATTAACAGTGCCTGTATTATATAGTGGGTCGTGAACTGGATCTAGTTCACGACTCCTGTATTTTGATGGACCCTTTACTAGATTTATATAGATAGTATTGTACAAGCGGCTAATCTACTTAAATAGGAGGTAGACAGGTGAGATTGAAGTTTGATATAATGATTGATGATGAATTTTATACTACAGTTGTAATATGTATTGTTGTTTTTTGGAAGCTCACGTATTTCCTGACCTGGGCACGATCCTCGCCATCTCTAGAGGGATGAACAATTACCCAAGGCCATCGTCGAAGGCGGATTAGTGAGGCATACAGCAAATATCTTACAACAACGTAACAAATACGACCTACAATTGACCCCGGAATCTAGCTAGCTTCACTACCAAGATATCATTGTTTAAATTTCTCAGTTCCACAATTATAAAAAACGGAGGAGTGCAAGATTTAACATAGTTAAAATTTATATTGGAGTGCAGGAAGATAAAAAATATTTTTAAAAAAAATCATTAATTACGGTCGAATTTCGACCACCGGACGGACGGTCATTAATACATTAAATATGTATTATTATATACTTTGTCAAGAATGGCACATTATTTGTTTGTAGCATGAATGGACCAGCCAGTCCGGGGAAGTACCACACTTCCGCAGGAAACCGGCGTCTGAGTGGTAGCTTAGCTACCGCGCTTCGTCCGGTGAGCGGTTGAGTTCCGGAGGCCTAACCCCCATAATGACCATTTCCTTAAAGGCCGGCAACGCTTCTGCACTGCCTATGGCACTGCGGATGTTTTTGCCTTCCTATCCTATAAAAAAATCTATAGGGCTTTAAACAACTTATTGTAGGAATAATGTGTACAAGAAATAATTGAGTTTTGTTTAGTGATAATTGTTTTTTTTTATAATTGCAGGTGCTACTAGTAGATGAAGCGACTGCAAACTTGGACCAAGAAACGGAGAGGTTGATTCTCGAAACAATCAAATGTTCGTTCGCGGGCAGTACGGTGGTGTTTGTGGCGCACCGCGTGGCCGGCGTGCTGGAATGCGAGCGCGTGCTCGTGCTGGGCGGGGGGCGGGTGCTCGAGCTGCGCGAACCGAACGATGCGCTCGCCGACCCTACCTCCCACCTCTACAAACTGTTACATCCCGAACATTGACAAAGTTATTAAATCTCGAACATTGACAGAGTTATTAAATCCCGAACATTGACAGAGTTATTAAATCCCGAACATTGACAGAGTTATTAAAGCCCGAACATTGACAGAGTTATTAATTACTGACTCTAAAGCTAGCAATACATTTTTTTGGGATACACGGGCAAACGAGTAAGCGTGTCCTCTGATGGAAAGCAATCAACGCTGCCTAAAGACATCAGCGACACCGCAAGAGTCACGGAAGCGTCGCCGGCCTTGTTGGACGAGCTTAGGCCAACGCAAGCGTAGGCGAATTGATACAAGGCAAGTACTACTATCTAAACGTTCTAAGTTTCGGCAAGTTTGCGTAATGGCGTTTGGACAAACGTATGATGCGTTCGCCGACCCCACCTCCCATTTCTACAAGCTGTTGCATCCCGAACATTGACACAGTTATTAATTACCGACTCTATAAAGTTCGATATCTGCTATCGAATGAGAAACTACTCATTACGTTCCCTCTATATCAGCTATACTCAAAACTAGATGGGACAACCACAAAAGCCCAGCGGGCTAGAGGTTGAGTATAGCTGCTCTATACTGAGGATCCGGACCCACAATGGTAGGTGACGCTGGTGGTGCCAATTAGATCGACTCACATTCATACTATAACAGCCACTCCGTACAGATGGTCAGTTCATCTAGTTGAGGCCGTCCTTTACTACGTTATCCAAGACCCCCTTTTTGTTTTAATTACGCATTGTTTCAATTTGTATCGATTAACACTAGGTTTACGGGCGTTTCTTATATACCTATCTCTACGAGCATCCGTCAAATTGACGGGTGGATGAAAATACGTATTTATTTAAAAAAAATCAATTTATTCAAACTAAATCTGAGTTTAACAATATGCCTTATATTCACGTAAAAATAAAATATTAATAAGGCAAAATTTTTTTTAAGTTATTACGGAAATGATAATAATATAAAGGCTACATAATCATATTTATCGAGGACATTTTTTACATACGTATTGAATTTTTTTGTGCATTTTCCGCATACGATATTTTTACAATACATACAGCAATTACTGCTTCTATTTTTATTACAGTAGCCCACTTGGCAACTTTTTCGCACTCCTGATTTTGAAGGTGACTGATCTGAAAAGTCTGAATTGTGACGAATGTTCTCCTTGTTTTCTCCAGCTAGTTCATCGGCTAAAGAAAATATAAACTCCTTTCTGGATATTTTCGATCCGGTACACTCTTTGAACAATATCCACGCGTTTATCACTGCCAAATCTAAAATATTATAAAAAACTTGGAGAGGCCATCGAAAACACCCTGCTTTCACACTATATTTGCGTGCCATCTGGTCCGCGACATCGACACCAAACTTTGTTTTATTATAAAATGTAATAGTTTCTGGAACACATTTTCTATTGTTTTCTATCTGTATATTTCTATGCTTGGTGCTTAGAAGAAGGACTTTTATTTTCGGTTTACTTTTATACACAGTAAGCGTGCAGTCTTCTGATTTATATAAATTTGATGAAAATAACGGCATCTTGTCCTTTATTTCTTTCGCTGTTTTTGGTAGTTCTCTCTTGTTCGAGCGGATGGTCCCAATCAAGGTTGTCTTTAGATCAAGCAATTTTTTGGCCAGCGGGATGCTTGTAAAAAAATTGTCGGTCGTGATATTTCTTCCTCGATGTAAATACGGTTCGGCTAATTTCAACGTTACAAATTGGCCCAACGAATTTGAGCATCGAGTGTCATCTTTTCCCAAGTAAGGGAAACCATTCAAAATATATTTTGATTTATATCTTGTGTTTCTACTCATGATTGCTAGAAAAGGGTGATCGGTGAAAGTAAAAAATACCGTGCCCAAATCCAATTACCCTATTGTAAATACTTACAATAAGCGGATGACTACAATAACCAAAACTTTTGCACACTGTCTTCGAAAAATGTTCTTACCACTGTCACTGCAGCAACTATATTGAAGACCGGCTCGTGCCTTAGAGATATTTTCAGAGATTATCGCAGATTCATATCGCAGCCTAACGTCGGCTATTGCTGGCTGTGAAAATTCCTTGTGCGTGTTGTTTATGTTTGCACAAACACATGAACTGAATATCTTTTCGATACGACATTTAGTCTGCTGCACGCTTTGTGTTTCGAATAACACGAGGATTACTCTGATAAGCGATTTCGTTCCATGCGAAGTAACATGACACCCGGGCCACACAATTCGCTTTATGTTACTTATCGAGGCGCTATTGAGATAATGAGTTGGGAGGGGGGGTCTTAGACCTTTCTTTCAGTCTTATATTTGATATTGGAGGTATAATTTTACAAGCGGAGCAAATATATAAGGATTGTTTACGTAATCAGCTAACCCGTCAATTTGACGGATTCCGTAGAAATAGGTATACAACATACAAATTTCAAAATTTATAAAGCTTAGGAAAATAATAATTGTGCGTATAAACTCTTTTAATGAAATTATAAATTTACGATGCAAAATAGTTAAGATTAATGCTATGGTTTTTTGTGTGTTTCATTTCAAAGTTTGAAATCCGTCAAATTGACGGGTCCCGTAAACCTAGTGTTAAGTATGGAATGAACTATTGTTTGTTTGTCAGTAGCGACATTCATGAGTGTATCCCTTTTCGTTACGTATATATTTACGAAACAACGAATTGCTTCATTTAAAAGGCTACATGATTTTATCAGCATGTTTAGTATAATTTTCATTTTCTTAGAACATCCAATTCTCAGTGTTATTGTTATTTACACACCATTGGGGATTAATTAAATATAAAGAAAAGTTTACTATCATTGTATTATGCTAATATCCTTTTCCAGTTTGCTTATATAATTTAAACTGATATTCATAGATATACCATTGTATATTTAGAAAATACATTGTACTTTTGTAACTAATACTCATCTAGTAAACTAGATACTGTCCCAATTTTAAACTGGTATTTTGTTTATGTGAAATTGCACCAAACATGTCATTTAAGAATGTATGTATATGTGCATATTTTTTGACAACTTTTAAAAATATGATATTTTATGATAAATGTGTGTTGTAACTTGATATAGTTTCTAGCACTTTAATTATCACTAATATATAGCTGGGGCTCCTTATAGATAGTGAACGCATAGCATATATTATATTTATTACTTTTGAATTTTATTCTATTTGGTAGTGAGGTACCATTGATATGATTTAGATATGAAAAATCAATACTTTCGATCAAAAAAAAGGTAATAAAATTTACAAATGAATTAATTTATCATATGAGTTTCCAAATTTTTCTTCAGAGGTAATTGACTGTTCGCCCTTTGGAGGGAGAATATTTTCACACTGAATTTATAGTTAAATAAAAGACAAGATTAAGCTCTTTGGTTGTTTAAATTCGCGGCTTATATAGCAGTACATCATAGGATTTTAGGCATATTCATATATTGAATATGCCTAAAATCCTATGATGTACTGCTGTATAAGCCGCGAATTTGAATGAATGAATATTGAATGAATATTTAATGAATATTGAAGTGTCTGTAACTGTTGTCTCTCAACCGATCTCATGGAAATTACTTTTGTTAAAAACAAATAATAGTCATTACACCTGTTATAGAACATGGTATTCTCTATTCTAGCTTATGGGAGTTAGAAAGGTAACAAAAGTTAGAAAGAGAAAGCTGTGTTATACCTGTGCATTTTTGGTTCTACTTAAACTGTGTTGCAATATTTTGGAACTGTTATTTAACTGGAATAGGAACAGATGTAACAGAGTTCTCATATTGCCTCCTATAGACCACTGCTAGTAGATATTATTTTCTATAATTATATGTGTATATTTCAGTAGCGAATTCGAGATCAACGAATTAATTTACATGCGTTTTAAAGCCGAGCGTGTAAAGGCGCAACGGATTCTAGTCGCGTTTCCAAATTCAAATCTGCTAAACAATTACGATTGATAATAAGCCACAGAAGCTTGTCATGTGTTCAAACCAACGTTCACACTAGTAAACTATTAAGTATAATCTATCTGTATATTATCTGACATCCGATTGGCTCAGTGAAACAGGCTCCAGCTTACGTAATCAATGGTCGCGGGTTCGATCCCCGCATCGGAATTAATATACGTATGGCCTACTGATATTTATTCCGAGTCTGGTTACCCCCTACCAATCCACATTGGACAAGCGGAGTGGGTAATGCCCGTTGCTCTAGAAATGGCAAGGCCCGGGGTCAGCATTGGGTCATACATATATGGGCTGTGAAAAAAATATATCAGCGTGTAAAATGTTTCATGAGAAACCAATAGTTATATCAAAGTTTACCATTACCTATGTAACAATTGTCATGATAACATGAAAGGTTTCGCTTTCACTTTCTAAACTTTAATATAATTATTTTCCTTCATTTTTTTTAACTATCACAAAATAACAATTATTAAAATCTATTATTATAACAAAAATGTAGACATCGATTGTGTGGGGATACAAAAGCGTCCCTGTTTGCAAAACTTGCAAATCAAAATACATAATGTGACATCTGTGCCGTTTGTAACATTACAGTTTTACGGATGCTAGATAAATCATATTGTTTTTGTAATGTGGAGTACAATAAAAAAGTGATATTACTAATATTCCATACTCAAGTTTTTCAATGTCAAATTAACAATTGTCAAGCAAACAGTCAAGCTTTAAAGCTTTCTCGTTGAATACTCTGAACTGGTCCAAATCACCGCTCAATAAGTTACTGTATAAAAGGAGACCTCAGTACCCACACAAATAATAGTTATTATATTGTGATATTATTTTCTTGTGTGTATGTGTATGTTTGGTGACGCCACTAGTCACTATATGTTACGTAGATTAAGAAACTATTCCAATACCAATACAATGATTGTGACTTGGCACGCTCAAATAAGTTTAGACATAAAATTTTTCGATATTTTGGTTATACTAAATAAAACAATATTGTAAAAAAAATGTTATGTTTGTTAGTTTAAAAAATTGTAATGTGCATGTCAAGTCAATTTATCTAGTTAAAAAATTGCCAAAAAGTTTTAGTGAACGTTTTGATATTACATTTATTTTTTTCGCGTTGTTGGGTTCTCAGTATTTTCATTTATCAATTTATTAAATAATTAAGTTAATTATTATCCAGTTTGTAGGTTATATTATTATGACAAGCTTATTTATGTTAATAATATGCTTCTTTACATCGCTGTTCCATAAGTCGTCTTCAAATTAAAACGTCAATATAAAAAAAATGTGTTGAAGAACGAAAATCGTCTAATCATGTCGAAGTTAAACTTCTATGGGGTAAATTCGTACAGACGACAGTACTAACGATTGGCATAACCCCCGCGTCCCTCCCTGCCATTGTGCTTACGCAGGGGGTGAAACAAATTAAAAAAGACTTTTTGTATTAATATGTTCTATCTTTATTTATAGTTCATTATTTTCATATACCATTCTTATTTTCTTAATAACGTAGCCATGCTTGCTTATGAAAATTATGTTATAGTATTAAAAAAATCTTAAATTGTGATAATTAAAATTGAAATTTATTTATAGTTAACTTTAAGAATAAATTTCACTTTTGAAAATGTTTTTTCTTTCATTCCATTCTTTTCTTATTATAGGTTGCGTTCTTCAGGACTCTTGTATGGATAGTTAATGTATTCGAAGATATCTTCTTCAGAGGTAATCGGTACTGGTTCGCCAGGAATTCCTGTTTGTACATAACATTCGTGTAAATTCTACAAATTTCTTCTGATTTCCACACTGTTATATGAAAAAAAATTACAAAAACCTGAGGTTTAATTTATGATAACTTCAAAATCATTTACTGTAGCTCGACGAAAGGTGTACTAGAGATAGACACATTTATTTACAAATAAAATATGTAAATCATCAAAACTCAATATAATATTAAAAAAAAACTTTTGAACATTTCCAAATAATTTTTATTCTAATTCACACGTGAAGTAAATTTTTATCAAATATTCAAATATCTTTTAAAAAATGTTTTCATACTAGATTTTTATGTTTTAAATTATGATGTTTTAAATCTTCTTTCGGGTATGTAAATATAAGACAATTTTTCATGATTTTATTATAGTTATAAATAAATTTATGTATGGAAAGATATGAGGAATTTAGCGTTAAGAATTAATTATAAAATTAATATCTTACCAGTTACTCCCATAGGTCTCAGATAATATTCATTGAGCGTAAAACCATTTTCTATTGCGTGTGTGCGCATTTCCTTGTTGAATACATCGCTGCCGGTGAAGTATAATACTGCACAATAATACTGCTCACGGGGAATCAAACGTATATCCAAACGTCGCGCTGGTAGATGTACTGATAGACGGCACACTCCCTTACCAATAAAAATTTTATCACATTATTAAATACCCAAATTTTCGCGCCTATTTTGATTGTTGTCATCCATGGTTACCAACAATCAAAAAAGTCCTATTTTATAGTCAAGATATCTTTCAATTTTGACGATTTTAATCGTCTACGGTTGCTTGTTAAATGAATCGATATTTTTTTTTGTTAATTGAAGGAAACGCACGTAAAGCGCATAATTAGATATTATTTAATTAACTTTATATTATTTACTAAGCAGAAAAAAATAAATTAATCACATTAAACATAGGAATACCAATGTTAACTATCACACACCTGTAGTGTTCCACTGCATTCTGTCATTGGTTTGTCTAAAGATTGAGGCGTGTTGTAATTCCAATGCTTAGTATGTTATTTGAGACCGGATTGTTTTTCAATAAATATATTACATATAGATACAAAAACGCTATGTAACTGTTTATACAATATGTTCGCATACGGGGGGAGGGGGGATATCCCCGATGAACGTGACATGATGTTCACGGGTCATCACACAATTCAATTTTTCTATTACGGTACACTCATTAGTTTCGTATTTGTAAATACATGTATATACAAATATAAATGTTATAAATATATTTTGACATTTAAATTTTGTTTACTATACGCGTACACTGCGCTAATATAACAAATGAAAGTTGTTATCATAATACATATATATTTTTTTATTAATTAATCATTCTAAAATATCAATATTTTTGATCTCAATCAATCGTACATAGCGGTAGGTATTCTATTTTTCTGGACGTTATATTTAAGGGGGATCGCCAAAAATGTAACGTATACGTGTGTAGAGGTCCAATGAAGGAAAATTTAAAGTATTTTATGAACAGCCCCAATAATATGTTTTTAACTTTTGATCATTACCTACATAAAATAAAATTTTCCACATTAATCGATCTCAAACCCGTTTATTCAGTTTTCATAGCCGAATATTGTGTTGGCTAGTTTTGAAGAGTGCATTTTATATCCTATACATGGCCTTTTTAAAAAATGTATTATCAGAATGGATCTCTTCAAACTACTAACGATTAAAACATTAATTATTGTCAAAGGTTTAAACATTTTTATCTAATTAATATTTAAAGATTACAGCTTAAATTTTTTTGTTGGAAATTTCTATCACATTCTTCTATTTTTTAAGGGAGAAATCACAAAAAGCGATAGTCGAACGTATGGTTGACTTTATACATGGTGTATACAGTAAATAATATAATGTTTGATTACCATGAATTTTGTACCGCCCATTGATATGACGTCAGTAATAAAGCCCTTCAATTTATCCACTATTTTTTTTAACAATAATTCGTCTTTTTTGCATTCCTCCTTTGCCTTCCTTTGTTCTTCCTTTGTGTTTGCTTGTAGTGATGGATGAGTAACCAGGACATCGATATCACCGCTGTGTTGTTTTCCACGTCTTAAATTATGAGATTCACTTCGTTAATCCAATAAAGAAAATAAGTAGGTACACAAAGAGGGTCAATTACCACCCATGCACTCCAGGTACTATATCTAAAATATTTAAATTAAAATTAAATAAGCAGAATTTTAACTAGGCAGACAATACTTTACTAAATTAAATTGTTTTCAATAATTAATTTAATTATCAGCCTAACGCATTTTACGGCTGGACTAACATAGTAACAGTTTATGTCAACCGCTCCGCGCAAATCGTCGCTCCACCTAGTAGTATTTAATAGAACGGTGACCGAGTGTGCTACTAGAGTGCGCCACTATAATGGCGCATCGTTCAAGTAGATGATATCCGCTAAAGCCACTATAGTGGCGTGTTGTCCAAAAAGAATATACGCGAAAACTACTATAGTGGCTCCTCGTTCTGAAAGAGAACATACGTGATAGCCACAATAGTGACGCATCGTGCCTACAAAGTTAATAGATATTATTTGTCGAAACGCAATACATTTAATTATTCAACAAATAATTTGCTCACCTAAAGCTGCCGCATATTGTTACTGTAAATTCTTTGTCCAAATCACCAATCTCTTTCTTCAGTATAATTTCTATGTCTTGCATTTCTGCCCGAGGAATCTTCTTTTCAAAATCCTCAAAGTACCTTTAAAATGAAAATATTAGGGTCAAACGAATATTGCAGTAACTAAAATTATTGGACAACATAAATTGTATATTTGCAATATTTTTTGTTTTTCAGGTAAATTAAATCAATAATTTAACATGGATATACACTTCTTATTGACAAATAAGATTGTTTGTCTGGTTTATCTTGAAAACATAATAAATTATTTCGATGGTAATTTACGGAAAGAAAAGGTACTTTATACAAATTTGTATTATGTTTTTATTTTGTAGATCATAAATTTGCTTGCACTATTTTTACTTACGTTAACCCTATAAGTTGATGATGGTTCAAAAAGTGTTTATGCTTATTAAGGTCCTCAATACTTTGAATGCCATTCTTTACCAATTCAACTGCTTTTACGGGACCTATTCCTGAAACTCGCGTGAGCAAATTAATAGCTTGTGCCTTTTCATCGTGATGTATATTTTCAAGCTTCTTTAACTTTCCAGTGTGAATAAACTCATCTATTTTCTTTGCGATTTTCTCTCCGATGCCCTTCAATTTTTTCGCCTCATTACCAGACGTGATTCTTTTCGCATGCGAAGCTAATACACCTGCTGCTTTTCTGTATGCATTATATTTGTGTATATTACGTGTTACATTTTTTTCATACTCTGCCAGCTCTATTAAAAAGTCGCAAAAGTCAGCATTACGATTTTCAGATTCAGATGGATTTTTGCGTTTACTCATTGCAGACTTCTATTTAACAACGTTTGAAACTGAAAGGAAAAATATTTTAATTAAACTATTAATAGAATCAACCGAATAAATATTTTATTTTAGTTCACAAACATGAAATATACAAAAATATTATTTTTCGATAGTTTTTTTTTACTACACATCACTATGATTTAAATTACTCTTGCCTAAAATTTCATTCAAAATAAATCAACATGCTTATAAGTTAAATTTTTCTTCAAACAAAAGGATTTCGATAATGTAACTAATAATTTTATAAGACTAAGTTAAGTTTAGTCAAAGAAGGGATTTCGGCGTTACAAATATCGAAAAAATTATTTTTTTTTATGGGATAGAAGGGCAAACGAGCAAGCGTGTCGCCTGATGCCGCCCATGGATAACTGAAACACCATAGGAGTCGCGGAAGCGTTGCCGACCTTTTAGGTATTTATAGGCTTGTTTTTTGAAGGTTGTTTTTATTATATTATCATTTCTTTCCTATATCAGTTCCGGCCTCTTCCTCATAATTTTTTGCTTTAATCTCATCATTTGTTAGCAGTAGAGATCCGAATCAATGGTTCTACACGGCGGTCAAAGCTCATAATGAATAACGCTCTTCCAATCCCACCATACACACAGCAGCTTATTGCGAGTTAACATTTATTGTGAGTTAAGTTTTGCCACAGTCTGTGGAGCGTGCCCGACCTTTAACCACGACTTTTTTCGTCCGTTCTTGTCATACGTGATCCACTTTTCATCACCAGATATAAATATCTTTAAAAACGGTTCGGTTGCCTCGTCTCAATAAAGAATCGCAAATGAGTACACGCTTTTTCAAGAATGGCGTCCATTTTATGCGTAATAGGCGACCAGAGCGAAGTGCATCTTAGACATCAAAATTCCCGGACTGAAAACGCTTAAACCGCATTTGCGCTTCTCTTATTGACACTGCAATAGGTCCATAAACGTCGCATATTTTCCTTTTTTGTATTATGTACAAAGAAAAATTAATGAATAATATATATATATATATATATATATATATATATATATATATATATATATAAAACTGATCAGTGATATTCGGTTTACGTGACAAAGGAATAAACACAATTTTTCTCGACTAAGAGAGGTTTAATTGTGTAATTCATTTGTTTGAGAACACGAGCGATTATCGCTTTGTGTAGTATCGATTTTTATTGTAAACTGTATTACTTTTAATGCATACTAAATTGTTTGGATGTAACGTAATACAATATTTTAATTGTCATTATCACTAATAATAATCGTATTCAGTTCGATACGCACCTTATGCATGCACTTTTTTTACAATTGATTTCAACTAACGTTATAAAATCAATAACCTAACTTTCGTATTTAATTTGAAAAACGTTCATTTTCAATTTAATGAATAAGAATTCCCAAAAAAGAGATAAAACAGTAAGTAAAGAAAGTAGTCTTCGATTTCATCCGTCTTAATAGATGTTTTAACAGACATCCAATCACGTCTATGCTTTTTTTATTCATTATTAGGTAAATATTATTTATTATAGTTTCCCGTCAATAAAATGTTAAATAAATTGTTCAGTGTTTACTTGTTTTGAACATAATTATACAAATATAATAATGAATCTGCGAAATGTCAAACAGACTGTCAGAAAGGATAGAAAATTTTATTCGTTATTGGTATTTTGTAGGTTGTTTTAATGTTTATATTTCTTTTCCATTGTATTTTTTTATATTAAAGCAGTATGTGTTACGATATTAATATATTTCGTAGTTTAAAATATTGTAATACAAAATTACCTGGAATGATATATTGTTGACAAGCTTCGTGATGGATAACGTAACTGAAAAACTTTTTCAATATTTTGGACACCGAAAATTCAAAAGTGAACTTCAAGAAAGAGCAGTTCGTGCTATTGCTAGGGGTAATGAATTTATTTATAATTCGGACCGGATTTTACTCTTCACACGCAATTTTATAATGAAATCAAATTTAGTTTAATGTTAAGGTATATGTTTTTTTACGGAGGATTCGATATTTTTAAATTGGTTGTATTATAGTTATGCTACCATAATTGCGACACTACTACGATGCGCGAAGAAATATTTTTCTTCCAATTGAAAAAAAAAAATGTAAAATAGTATGTATACTGTATGATAATCTTAGATAAGTGCCTCTTTTTGTATTTTCACAAAATATTAAAAATATAAACTCAAATATTCCCATGAAGTTTTATGTATTTTTATATATAACTATATATCTGTAACTTAATCAAATATAAATATATTTAATTAAGATGGTTTCTTGTTTTATAAGCTTAAATTACCAACTAATCTAAAACAAGTTTGGATTAAGAAATGAATCAATCCATAAAAAATCAGAGCAATATACAAAGTTTCTTGGGAAAAAGTTCCATGCTATGCAATAAAACTACAAATTATACACATTTTTCTTCCACTACTATCAATCTACAAATAATACATATTTTCTCACTCTGTATAATATATAGGATACTAACTATTCAATTTTAATCTTTAATATAAGTTCTTTATTCCTAATTTTTTAAAAATCTAGAAAAAACACCAGGTTTGGTGAAGCAACTAATTAATGTAGAATCAATAAATATAGTTATAATGATTTTAAAATGTTTAAATTTTGTCAATGTTTCGATAATTATTTGAGTTGTGAGGTGTGAGCAAATCTTAGGCCTCAAATAAAAAATAAATAATAATGATTTTTTACTATTTTTTTACAGCTTATCTCCCACTGCTAAGCATGGTCCTTTACATTTCTAGATAAATGGATATATTAACCCACCAATCTTACCCAAGGTGGAATGGCATAAACACTCACACAATAAATGTCCTTAGGCCATACATATATTTATTCCAACATGGGAATCGAACCTGCAACCATTGATTTCAAAGGTAGTGGTTTTACCACTGAACCAATAAGGTCATTTTTTGATCTTGGATATTAATAATTTTCAAATACTTTTAGTGACAATTTCATTAAAATTTAATTATTTTGTCTCATAAAGTATTTGTTATGATTATTTTAATTTTTGTTTTCAGGTGTCCATGATGTCTATGTGTCAATGCCTACAGGATCAGGAAAGTCCCTTTGCTTTCAATTACCGGCCATGTTACAGCACCAAAAAACTGCCATTGTATTTTCACCTCTGTTGGCACTTATTAAAGATCAAATTGACCATTTGACCAAGCTTAAGATTAATGCTGAGTCTATAAACTCAAAAATGACTTCAAAAGATAGGGAAAGGGTGATTAATGATTTACGGAGTATGAAACCTAATACAAGGTTTTTGTATGTCACACCTGAACAAGCAGCAACAAACACATTTCAAAATCTCATGGAACATTTAGTGAAATACAAAAAAGTTTCTTATGTTGTAGTTGATGAAGCACACTGTGTTAGTGAGTGGGGTCATGATTTCCGACCAGACTATTTAAAGTTAGGGAATTTGAGAGAAAGTTATAAAAGTATACCTTGGGTAGCTCTCACTGCTACAGCAAGTGCAGAAGTGGCAAAAGACATTTTGTCAAACCTAAAACTACTTCAACCAGTTGCACAATATAAAACTCCAAGCTTCAGAAAAAACCTTTTTTATGATGTTGTGTATCAAAATTGTATAGAAGATGAAGTGGGTGACTTATATGAATTTTTGAAAAGAAGTCTAAAAGAGGATGAGAATGTTAAACAAGTGAGTAATTTTTATTTTAAGTTATGTTACTTTTTGTAGAATTGTTATATCACTTTCTATATAATTTTTCCAGAAAGACAAAAATGTTGTCATTGTGTACTGTCGAACTCGAGAACAAACAGAAGATGTTGCTCACATGCTCAATAAAAGAGGACTGAAATCATTAGCATATCACGGAGGTACTTACTGTGTTCTTCACTTTTTTAAAAGAAAAAAATATATATATATGTGTGTGTGTATATATATATTTATTTATATTTACAGGTCTTAAAACAGCAGAGAGGATATCGATACAAGAGCAATGGTCAAGTGGAGAGTGTCCTTGTGTATGTGCTACGATATCTTTTGGAATGGGTGTTGATAAAGCCACTGTGCGAGCAGTGGCGCATTGGGGCCTTGCGCAAAATGTGGCAGCCTATTATCAGGTATAATACTTATCAATATGTCTTTTTTCATTGCTAATTTCCGATTCAGTTACTTTAACAGTAATGTAGATAGACTTCTTACCAGTTAGAACTTTTCCAAAGTTTTTAGTTTTCATTTCAGATATACTGAAAATGTATTTTATATTACTCAGGATTTCCAGATGTTGCTACAGCCTAAAAGGGTGCCTATTTAACAAATTATTATATAATACACATTGATTGTTTAAGTGGCCCTTGCTGTTTAGTGTGGCCTAGAAGAAAAACGATTTAGTTTTTTAACTATTGCCATTAAGTGTGTACCACGAGGCCTATGACGCTTTTACATAGATACTAAAGCTTGGAAGTTTAAAAAAAAAATTAAATAGATTTCAAATTTTAAAACCCATATTATTGCTTCTTCATTTCACCGCCAATCCACGGTCTGCCGTGCCAATGGATGCGTGGCTAGGGGCGAGCCTAGTCGCAAGTGTGCGCATCGTTGAGGATCGGGCGGGTACTATGGTGCCTTACCTCAGCATGCAGGGCTCTGCTGGGGCTGACCTCCATCCTCCCTTGCAGCTCGTGGGATTCACTAAGACGAATTTAATATACCTAATTTGTCGAAAATGACGGCGACGTGGTTCGCCACCCAAGCGCGAGGGCGAAAAGCGACCAATGATGAGCCTTTTCGCTGCGGTGAATGGCAGTGGATGGAGTTCTGTGGTCTCTGTCAACCCTTGCGGGGGATAGGTGTGAATATAAATAAAAAAAAAATGCTGGTTCATAATAGCTAATTTCTTTTTAGGAATCAGGAAGAGCAGGGCGGGATGGCAAGCCAGCTTTCTGCCGCATTTATTATTGTACAATTGAACGAAATGCAGTTGATTTTCTGCTAAAGAGTGAGATAGCACGATCTCGTACTCCTGAACAGAAACAACGCTGTAAGACTGCTTATAAAAGCTTCGAAATTATGGTGAAATACTGCGAGGAAGTTAAGTGAGTTGTGATATTTTCAATTTCTTTGCCATATAAGTTCCAGATATAGAATATAACAACCCTATTTCTTTGAAGCGACAAAGAAATCATATACTAGTAGATGGGTAGCAATGTCTACCTGACCTCTCTGAATTCATTAAAAACAAAGCACGTTTTGCTTCTTTTGTTTCATGTTAATTTTTGTTTTAGAAAGTTTGGGTATTTAGTTTATCTTAGGTTAGGTTTTTTACGTAAGAAAAAAAAGGTTAGGTTAGGTTGTAAGAAATTTGGCGGAATTCACATTATTTGACGATCTTTCGCTTGTACTCGGCTCACGGAAAAGTACCTATATATCTCTAATTATATACATGAATTTGCCATTTTTTTCACAAATCATGTATATTCCACTGCTGAGCACGGGCTTCTCCATTTCTGGAAGAACGGACGTTAACCTACTTTGTTGACGCTTGTTTAATGCGGATTGGCGAGGTTACCGGACTGAATAAATGTTTGTAGGCCATACATATGTTTATTCCGATGCGGAGATCGAACCCGCGACCGTTGACTCCGTGGGCGGGGGGCCCCGCCACTGAGACAATTGGTCGTCGCTTTACCAATAGTTACTGAGATAATAATGAACATATTTATTGGTACCAATATTGATATATCGTTTAGATGTCGTCACAAAACTTTCGCGGAGTACTTCGGCGAGGAGAGCCCGCGATGCGTCGGGCGGTGCGACGTGTGCTCGGACGAGCGGCGCGTGCGGCGGGCATTGGAGCAGCACCAGCGGCGGGCCATGAGCGCGACGCTCGAGCGAGCCGGCTTCGTCACGCACGAACACTCTGACCAGCTCTACGGACACGGTCGGGAAGGTCTTAAGAGGTGATGGAAAAAACTGTTAATGTTATTTACATTATTTTCTTTTCATAGATGATTATTAGTTTAACTATAAGCCAGTGTCAAATAAAATACGATAACATCAAATCTCTTGTGTGAAACGTGAGCGTTTTAGATCAGTGGTAAAACAATGATTTTCAAATAGAATGATAAATTTATAAAAAAATATATAATTTCATTTGTATGTCATTTGATATTTTCAGCCCAGCAGTGGGATATATTATGGATGTAATAAAATATTTATTTGATGTTTTAAAATATTTTGTCATATTTAAGTCATAAAAAATATACCTAATTTGTTAAAAAATGACGGTGACGTGGTTCCCCACCCGTCACGTACTGATTAGCACAAGGGCGAAAAGCGACTAACGTAGAGCCGTTTTACTACAATGAATGTAAAAGGAAGGATGGATGAAAATATGGATGAGTGTGGAGAAAGCATCGAGGATATGCAGGGATCGTAGCGGATGGAGTTTTGTGGTCTCTGCCAACCCCTGCGGGGGGATAGGCATGAGGATATGTATGTATGTAAGTCATAAAATTATAGTGACCAAAGTTATATTTGTATTCATAGCAAATAAAACAAATATTAGTATAATAGAGCGTAAATTATATATATATATATATATATATATATATATATATATATATATATATATAAAATTTTGAACAGAGAAACAGAATCATATCAAGAAGAAGACAGCGGTGAATCGGATGGAGAGAGCAGTCGTCGGCGGGTCGCGGAGGAAACTAAATCCCTCATTATGAAGGAGTTTGCACAACGGAAAAAAAATATCGTTACTAACGATAAAAAACAAAACGATGCGGTTTCCGCTAAATATTCCAAATGCAAAGCCGCTGAGAGCACTGGTAATAAGGTAATATTAATCCTTATACTTTAATTCCTGTCTTTAAATTAACTATAAAAAATAATAAATTTGCACACAGATTTATACTCAAGCATCGTAAATAAAATCTTTAAAATAAATTATGAATGAATGTTTTTAAGATATATCCTAACTAAAACAAATGGAATTTCAGCAAACGCTTTAGATTAATGATAATCCACATCCAAGAAAGTATCTAAATTTTATAAAAATCCGTACAAACTCTCTCATTCTAGGTCAATGGTTTAACAGTATCAATCCGAGAAAGTTACCTCTCGCTGTTAATAGACGCATTGAACACTAACTTAACCAACATGCAAGACACAGAGAAATCCGACAAACCATTGAATCGACACGACATTGAGCAATGCGCAGTGGAATTGGAATATGAAGCATTTTCTAATAGTACCGTGATCAGTTTGTATAGGAGGGCAATGACGAAATTGGTATGTTAGAATTAAGGTGCCTTCCAATTACATCGAAAGTACTTCTGTATCGTCGATTGTTGTGTATGACAGTTATCCAAAAGTTATTTCAATGAAAATATTAGAATTCAATATAAGGATTACATTCAAATTGATACAAATATAGCAGGGAATATAAAGTAATTCAAAAATAGATAACAACGTAATGCATATTGATTGTTTAACCACTATATACTATTTTTTTAACTACATATACCTTAAAATTGTTCGTGTTATTTATAAAAGTATAAAAATAAGGAGTCACAATTTACTACTTTTGGAGGATAAGATTGCCTGCGTTGTGTTAGTAATGCAGTGCACTTCCAATCTAGCAATAATATAAATTCAATTCTAACACTAAATTTTCAACAAGAATCTTGCATGTACGTGTGCCGGATATGATTGAATTTGATTATTTTCTGGCTTCTACGCGATGACCTTATATTATTATTTATTATAGTTGCAAAGTCTTAAAATATATCGTGGTGTAAAATTGAAAGAACTACGTCGGAAACTAAACCTAGTACTCGGTAAACACCGACGTGCTATTATGTGCTCTCTAAAAAATAAATGCTATTAGGTCGGGGCAAAAGTATTTTTGTGTTGTTCATACAAAGGAAAATATTTTTTTAGGTATAATTTTTTATTTATTTATAATATGTATGTGCCGTTTTGATCGATGACTTATTGCCATCTTGTGGGTAGTGCCATGATCCCATTCCTGTAGAAATTTTGAGATTTTTGATTAAAAAAATCTGACAGGTAGTGTTCAGTGTTCTTTTGAGGTTAACTTTATGCTTCCTAAAGAGTTCTGCAATGACCGAAACAGGTGGAAATCTGATGGAGCAAGGTCAGGGCTATATGGAGGATGCATCAACACATCCCAGCCAAGCTCTCAATTTTTGCTGCGTGGCTATAGATGAGTGCGGTCTGGCGTTGTCATGGTTTCTCTCAGTGAGATTATTATGAATTTCTTCTTCACATACGTTCATTTTGCTTACTTGAAAAACAATTGAAAAATGGCGGGAACTAGTTTTTTATTTATTTATTGCATCTTCAGAATGTCACATTGAATGGTATTAAAACCAGCCAGTTACATTCAGTACAGCCAAAGAGGTTTGATTACTAATCATACATTCAAAAATACGAAAATACATTTGCCCCGACCTATTATTTAACGTACGAAATATAAACATTGTTAAATTGCATATTGCTTAAATGTATGAAAGTCATAATAGACAATCTCATATTTATTTGTTAATAGTATAAATATTTTTATTTGTTTTTAGATTTACTCGATAAAAGCCTGTAAAGAACATTTATATCCACCTTTGAAGAGGTTTGAGCCGAAAAAACGGGAAACTCTTGGCCAATTTGTAAGAGAATTTGAAACTCAAAAAGAAAAACAACAATATGGTTTTCTTACAGCTGCAGAATTGGATAGTGGTGAGTATTTTATCCTAGAAAAGTATTTTTTTAACTGATAATTTAAATATTTCTTCAGGGAGGCCATAACTGACTAATGATTAGGCTATAGTACCTGATAAATTTAAATTGTCTTTAATCAGTCATTATTACCTACTATTTCAAATAGTAAGGACACATAATAAATACATATGTTTATGGATATTTGATTTACATTAAAGATATAATATTAAGAATAATACTGTTTGATGTTCCAAGTGTTAACTTTGTATAATTACAATGCATCACTGAGTCATGTGGCAAATTAAAGAATAATTATTATTCATTATAGTAAGCATAAATTTAATTTAGGTGGTGCTTGGCACTTCCTGCTGTCATTAACTTACTTGCACATTGTTGTAACAAACTTATCTACTGCAGAAGAGATTGATGTCCAATAGTGGACATGACTTTTACATGATTAGTATTAAAAATACTAAAAAAAGCTTTAATAATTTTAATGCATTCTTCGTTTATATTAGGTTGGTGCATATGAAATGTCAGATTTTTAAGTGAATATATACAACTGCATATCTTTTTTCAAAGGCTGTTTATTCAATCAAAATATGCTCCATTGGTTTCAATACACTTTTCCCAATGAGACTTTGAAGCATGCCTTTTGTCTTGAAAAAATTCTGATCTTTAGAATCATTAAACTCTGATATCAAATTTTTCAAATTGTCTTCATTTTCATATTGTTTAACTCGTGAAAACAGTTCTAAATGTTTTAAAAAATGAAAGTCGGTTGGCAAGAGAACTCTTTAATAAGCCGGGTGCTGCAAAACTTCATATTTTAATTCATTTAATTTCGCAATTGTTTTGTGCGATGTATGCAGCCGAGCATTGTCATGAAGAAGTAGTGGGCCATGCCGATTAACAAGTGATGGGCGTATAATTGTTGTTGCAATGTTGTGGTATGGTCAATTTTCATCCTGGTAGACAGTTCCCTCGTGGATACAGTAGGATCTGCTTCCACAAATACCTTCAGTTCATCATTTTTCACAGACGTTTTGGGTCTCCCACGCGGATCATTTTGTAGTAACAAGTCACCGGACCTAAATTTTTCAAAACTTTCACTCACTTCGCTTCGCTGCACTTTTCGATAATTAACTGTATTCTCCCCAAACGCTTGGTTTATGTTGCGTGCAGCTTTTGCAGCATTATTACCAAGTTTATACTCATACAAAAAAATTATACGAATATCGTTTAGTTTCATATCGGTACAAAATTCAAATTAAATAATAAGAGGGAACACTTTTGAGAAAATCTCCTTTGTTGAAATGTTACTCGGGCAATGGACAGTACGACTATAAACGAGGTTATGCCAAAAACAAAAGTATAACGAAAACAGGAAGACAGACGTTCGCATGTAAAATAATCCGAAATTTCATATGCACCAATATTATTATTATATATTATATTATTATACAACCTAATATTATATATAGGATTTTTTTATTAGTTTTTTTTTTAGGAACCATTTAGGAATTTAATTTTTTTTCTAGAAAATGCTGCAGTAAACGCTGATAGCAGATTATTGTCAAAAGTGGATAAAGATAATAAAAGAAAAGCAAGTTCGTTTAAACGGGAACTGCTGACTCAAACTAAACTACAGAGCTTTTTCCCTCCTAAACCAGCACAAGAATCTATCAACTCTTCAGCTGATGAGAGTGATAATGAAGATACTCTCATTATAGATGAGAATCCTAATAATAATCACGATGATACTACTTTGAAATTGGAAGACTGTAAAGAGTCTTATGAGGAGATGCACGAGATAAATGATTTAGAAAGTAATAAAAGTGTACGAGAAAATAGTAAAACAAAAACTCTTGTTATCAACATAACATTGCAAGGAGTACCAAGCAAAAGTTCGCAAGATGAAAGTGAATCTGATAAAAACGATAAACATATAGAAAGGAATGTTAAACATGAGACAACTCCTAATAAAATAAAACCTACTGCTAAAAGAAAAATTCAAGCCCTTTTTGGAGAATCATCAGATAGCGAAGCGGCGGTAGAAACTTGTGACAGCCATTTGAGTAAAAGGCACAAGGAGGATAAAAAATCAAAAGAAAAGAAAAAATACAAATTAACCAATGAAAAGAGTAAAACAAATCGTACAAAAACACATCAGCATAAAAATCAATCTGAGACAACTGAAATAAAATATGAAGCATCATTGGAGAAGCATCAGCGTAAAGAGGAATCTAAAATAACTGATGTAAAACATAAAACATCTTTAGAGAGACATCACCGTAAAGATGGACCTGAGACACCTGAGATAAAACATAAAGCATCATTACAGCGGCATCACCGTAAAGATGAACTTGAGACAACTGTGATAAAACATAAAGCATCATTTGAGAGACATCATCGTAAAGATGTATCTGGGACAACTGGGAGTAAATATAAATTATCTTTGGAAAGTGAAACTGAAAAGGATTTAGTCAATGACAGTACAGAAGATAAACAATCCGATGACAATATTATTTCTGATCATTCTGAAAACTCTGAAACCCAGGAAAATATTGCAAATTCAGAGAATTCAGATAGTATAAATACTGCGAATACTACTCTAGAAATCGTATGTGACGCTACATCGCTTGTCAAAGCACAAAAATTAAGTATTGAAGCAGATAAAGTGTTACAAGAGTTGAAACAGTTTTCAGAAAAACCACCAGAAGTGGTAAATTTTGTTGCCTCGGCAAATATAGACACAAAAATTGAAGAACCAAAAGGATCTCTGCCTACATCGCTAGAATCGACATATAAACATCAAAAAAATCTTTACAAAAAAGATACAACTGAAAAACATGTGAAGAAATCAAAAAAAGGATATGACAAAACACAGAAAGATTTGCCGAAACACAAAGATAAATCTAAACGGGATAAAGACAGTAGAAAGCATATAAAAGAAATGAAAAAGTCTGAAAAAGTTGACGTTGCTGGACTGGTAGTTAAATTGCTTATGCCGTATTATAAGAAAAAGAAAATTAGTACTAGAGACTTGTTCAAGATCACAGCAAGGCACATTGTGCATCAGCTTCTGGCTATTCAAGTGACAGGTAAGCTAGAGCTAAAAGGAAAGCAATAGATAATATTCACTATTTAAACGTTTGCAATAGTGTCCCATTTACCTCAATTGAACTCCCGTTTTAATTTTATCCAATAAAGTTAGTGTAACAACATGTGTAGCATGTGTTTCATATAGCATTTATTATTTACTGGAGCATTATTTATTTCAATAATGTAATTACTGTTTGTACCATCATTCAAAAAATCAATGACTATAAAGACTTTGGACACATTACGTAACCCCTGTTGGCAAACACTGGCTGGAATTTGTTATTTCAGTGTTTGTGATATTGTGGGAGACGGCCATTATGTGACGGTTACCATTATGTGATTAGGTTTATCTACTATGATTTTTCAATTCCCACTGTTCGATGAGACACTCTCCCTTATATGTATATTCATTAAAGTTAATTAATTAATTTTAGTTCAATATGGGAGAATTTTTTTTTTCATTTATAAGATATTTAGTAGGATATTAGGCAGGAATTGACTTTTATTTTTTTTTTATATCGTTTCAATTAAAATATCTACACCTATCACCAGCGGCTATCGCGCAATCTATATCGAAAATATTTGTATTTATTAAAATAATATATATATTACTGATTTCAGAGGAAGCGGCTATCAACATGTTATTGAAAAAATCCTTTAGTAATGAACTGACAATTGAAAAAGAGAGTGACTTACCAGTAAAGTTAAATTTAAGTAATGTTTTATAGTTTGCATTTTATTTATATGTTTTAATTTATTACAATTAATGTTAACCTTGTGAATATAATTATATAATAGTTGTATTCTGGTCAATAAAATATATTTTCAGATAGTGGTTAAATTTTATTTTCGAATTATAATAAAAAAAACCGAGTGCTTTATATACAAAAAAATTTAGATTACAATTTATTATGTATTCACTAGAGACTACGTAAACACATAAGTGAGCAAACTAGTATTTAAATATTTTTTAATTTATTTATATCTTTTAATTTCACTACTAATATGTTAGGGACTGCATATCTTATCGAAAGTACCCATACTGCGTAAATGCTTTGAATGAATATTGGCCCTTTGGAAATTAAAATAATTTCAATATACCCAATAAACTGATGTAATTTGTGTGCTCATCACTCATTCTGAGTATATGAGGTATATAGGTCCCGTCACGGTTTATTATCGCTCGGCGAAAGTGGAGGGGTGTTTTGCACAAGTTTACGTTCGCGCATAGAATTATTAAGTGTTGTTCTAGCGAAGATGATTGAAACACAAAAAAAGAAACGTTTTTATTTTTTTAGAATGTCTGTAGTGAATAAATGAACATACTTATCTCGCCAACTTACATCAGTTGTGTTCAGGCGTTGTTTTTATTTCAGTTTCATAAACTTATATTGTTTAATCGTGGTGATGTATTATACAATATAGTTTGTATTTATACAATATATTTCGCGCGATTGACAATTCGCTTTAAACGTCGCGCGTTTGACATATAAACACTACGTTTTTTTACACATTAATTAGGGTAGAATTATTCATAGCTAAGACTGGACAATGAGTCAGCTAGTACGAAATAAAAGGCATATATATCGACTTATTAATTTATTTAGAATCGTAGAGTCCTCTTTCGTGGGAGCTGCCTGGACGCTTGCAAAACGCGTTTCCTTTGAAAGCGTGGCGTTTCAGAATCTGGTGGCGCCGACGTCGTCACAAGGTTACGCGAGTTGCCGAAAGATGGCTCCAAGCCGATCGTTTCCTGGAACTGCTGGATGCGTTCCACTAGCTCCTCGTCATTTTCTATCAACTCCTCAATCTGGAACGTATGGGAATATTATAGTTTTATCATCATCACACTGATATTCCAGACATATCTAGAATAAAGACTTTGTAATTTACATAAATATAGAGGTATTTGGTGGCCGAATTAGGCTTTCAAACATAAATAATAAAAAAAACTACGAAGGATATAAAAAAAATTCAATAACTTACTAAAAAGTGGGTTTTACTTCTTAAAAATTATTTCGTCTAAATGTTGATCACTATGCTGGGTACGCACTTGGAACGAAGCCACAGTATCTTATACCATCCGCTGAATTTGTGACGGTTCGATAAGCCTTTTTATTTATTTTTATGTTATTAAGAACGCTTAGCAATACATGCATTATTACATTTAAAATCAAAAATATAAACAAGTATAAATCTTGTGTGTACCATCATAGGTTTTTTTTTATAAGATAGGAGGGCAAACGGGCAAGTGTGTCGCCGGATGGAAATCAATCAACATAGTCCATAAACATCTATATCACCACAGGCAATCCCCAAGCGTTCTCGGCCTTTAAAAGGTGCCACCGTTTAATGTAGACAAAACAAAGTAATGATAAATATTTGAATTATATATAAAAAATGTATTGTAATGATTGAATGATTTCAAATACTTTCGAATATAGTTTGTAAATTTCCGATTGGAAAACAACAGTAACTCAAATGCTTTCGAGACAGCAGTACTTAAAGTTTTTGTGAAGCAGTTGGATATTAAGTAATCATCATCAAAAATCTCCGGCAGTGTTGTTGGACATAGACATCCACCTAGTCCTAGGGGCGCGATTCAAGTTTGCATCTTTGCATATGCTTCAGTCACCCCCCGGCCTCTAGGTGGAGGGGGGGGAGTGTATAAGCGACGAGCTCGATTAGACGCGACGTCAAAACTTAGGACGTCTAAAAATCCTGCTGGGAACAACGACAACAGTGGCCAGGGGGCTATCGCCCCTTATAAATGCCGCACGTGTTGTTAGTATGGACGTCTCTGAGATGTCATAGTGCTGCCCGTGGAATATACGTGGCTCGTTTCCACACCCCGTGAAAACGCGTGGGGTGTGAAAGACCCGTTCTGGTTGGTTGGGCCAGATTCATTCTAATTCGTACCGCCGTCGACGCCGATAAACACACGTGCACATTACCTCCTGGCGGTAGTCGTTGAGCAGGTCGGTGGCAATGCGCACGAGGTAGGCAGCGAGTTGTCCGCCGCGCGGCCGCATACGCCCGTATAGACGCAGCACCGCCGGCACTAACACCTCCGCCACTGTACGCTTCATTTTCTGGCGGCAAAAGAGTTCATTAGTTATATTTAACGTGACCATTCGTCCCATTTTGAACGGGACTGTCCCCCTTTCGGCCACCTGTCCTGGTTTCGGTCTCTGCAGAATTCTTTAACCACTGTCAGATTAACATCAAGAAAGGACTGCCAGAACTACTTGTCGCGTTAATTTTGATCCGAAGTTCCAAAATGTCTACAGCAACGGTATCATATTATATAATAATAAAGTCATCGAACAAAATAACATATATAGTATATGTTATAATTAAATGTAAATAAACTTGGAAAAAAAATGTCTTTAGTTTTCATTTAAAATGCGAATAAACTTTTTCCTCAACCTATTATAAAACAGGTTAGTGTCTTAAACTGCACATTTTCGCGATAAAAAGAATGAAATTGCTTACATGTGAAACGATGTTCGTCGTTACTCTCTCATGTAGGTCATCTATGTCTGCTACATCGCCAGAGTTTTGTGGCTTTTCTAAAATATAATTATTTTGTAATTAATGACTCACGATTTTATAGATTAATATACACTGCTTTGCAAAAAAGGTTCTGATTTTTCTATATTACTGTTAATAATATAGTTCTAAAGAGGTTTAAATAGCCAAAATATGTTACACTTAATAAAGAGTCTGGGTAAGAAAATAGTTAATTCCAAAGTCGAAGCTTTTGTGTTTTAATTAAATAATCACTTTTTTAGTTTATGACTTTTTACTTACTTGTCGCGGTTTTGTTGTTAGAAAGTTATCAGGTGACTAAAACTAACTTTTTGTTATTTTTAGTAGAAAAATTTATGTTTGTCACATCGTCCTTATTGTGTGTATACAACCTGGACTCGATACCAAGAGACGGGTTCCATTCAGAGATGGCAAGGTTCTGGGAGAAAACGTTGCACACCACCACGAGACGACCGCTTTTTAATAAGTCAGGGGCTGAGGAACCGCAAATGCAGTTACATAGATTGCCATTCATTCATATTTAATTACCCTTTCTTTTATATTACGAAAATGAATTTTTTTTGCTGTTCTTTCATTCAGGTTCGTCTCATTTTTTTCATTAGGTACGCCACCCGTGCGCAGCTGGAGCGGGCAGCTTGTAAAGAAATAAATTTAAGTAAAATTTATATGATAATAATCACTAGGCAACTTCATCCTGGGTCCACACAGCAGTGTGATCGTGTCGAGTAGTGCGGCGTTGAGCGCGCGCGGTAGTTCTCCGTCGCCGTCGCCGTCGCCCTCGTCCGTGACGTCGGCGGCGTGCTGCAGCACCTCGCGCGCGAGCCGGCACTGCACGTTCAGTCGCTGCACCAGCGACAGCCGTTGCAGCATCACGTCGTATATTAACTGACGCGCGTCGAACGATATGTCCTCTGTTAAATAGATAATAAAAATTAAAAAAATATAAAATACTCCTTGCTTTACGAGATGACACTGGGAACAAATATAGGTATATATTATAGCTAAAGTGACCATATGTCCCGGTTTGAATGGGACTGTCCCTTTTTAGGCCACCGGTCCCGTTGTCCCGTGGTGTGATAAAGCTGGTGATTTATTTTTGTTTTTCATAATTTGTTAGAATAAAAGTAGTTATAATTAATGTGAAGAGTGATTGTATTGTTGCAATTGTTCAAAGTTGTGTTTATTTTCATTGTTAACTTGCTAACTGGCGTGTATAGACGCTAGTTAGTGTTCTGCCCGCGGCTTCGTCTGCATGTAATTCATTTTATTGCGCGCAATCTATCGTGCGTCCTGTAAGAAGCTTTTGTTTCGAGATTAAAAGCAGCTCATGTCCGACCTTCAAAAATATCTATGAAATTTATACTTAGACATTCATGACGGCTTTTATGTATTTATGGACCATCAACAGGAGTTACATTATACATTATTCTAAATAGTTCTGAAAACATATAATATTAAAATGTAATCCTAATTAAAGACGCACACAACATTAATTAAAAGTGATATTGGACCCAAAAACCCAAAGATGAAATGAAACGGATCATTTCATTGTAATAAAATAAAACGGATTTAACGAATAAACTAAAATTTTGTACCCCTGCTTGTACTCTGGGTACAGCAAAGTTAATGCAACTTAAAATATGAGGACTATCTATGTTATTCTTAAGTTTTGAACATGAGAGGTAATAAAAATATTCAAACCGTCGTCGTTGTTATAGTATAGCACGCAATCGACGAAGTGGTGGTAAATGGCATCCGCGGTGAGGCAGCTCGCAACGTAGTACTCGGCGGGCTCGCGTACATCGTGGTCCTCGTCCGCCAGCAGAGCGCAGTATCTTAAGAAGAAACAATTCTTTAAAACTTTTTTGATTCCAAACCTATGGTGGGCCGTTAATAAAATACGTTCCCATATTATATGTAATATGCTTATAAGATGTCATTTGCTGGCACGCAGGTTTGCACATTGCACTGAAAAAGCTAAAATAACTTTGTTGCAAGCGTACTACAAAGTTTTCTACACATGCAAGCCTGTGGTATGTTTGAACCATCAACGCCCTGCGGGTCCAATATAACAACGGTTTCAGAATATTATCGGAGCTGCCCCGTTTCTGCAGTGCGTCAGGTATGTTCGGTAACGCCTGCACCGATGGCTTTGAGCCATTTCGCGAAAACGAACAGCCTCGTTACTTCACAGAGTACGGGATAGCTCCAACTCTATAATGAAAACCATTATTGCTAAATTAAACTCGCGCCAGCTAAATCGGCTTTTATTTGAATGAAATGAATGTAGGATGTGGAATTGAATGCAGAAAAGTGCGAATGAAAAAGTTAATTAGCATAAAAGAGATGTGTGAAAGAGATGTTGTTTATAATAAAGAGTGCTGATTGGTTGAGGAAATAAAAAAGAAGTTAGATTAGGATTAACGAGATAGACGAGCGTGATTTAGAATAAAATATAAGTGTTATAAAATAGTCTTTGATTTCTTTACACGCCAGTTACTCCCACATTGAATATGAATTATTAACATAATTTTAAGGTGTATATAATACTAACATATAATTCTCGTGTAAGCGGCCGGTGTAGAAGCGTTCCCTACTCTACGTGCTCGGCTAGAGCCGGGGTGCGTGTGAGTGTTGGTATCGTGGGTGGATCTGAATGAAGTCTTTCCGTCGCCTGGATCGTGTAAGACGTTAAGCGGGCGATGTTTTTTCGAGGGCGCGTATAAATCGGGCGTATAAATTAATAATTGACCGATTCTACCACCAGTAGATTCGGGTGGGATTCAGATCTCTTGAAGTGTTTCTTCGAGAGTGTTTTATAATGTTGTTTGAAGCTCTGCAAATTGAGGTTGCAATGGATAGTTGCAGCGTAATATCGACCTTACACTGGAACTACTAGGTACCGGTGCCTCGGCGAATGAAGCGATTTTGTATCACTTGAAGTTATATATAATATATAGTAGATATTGGTCTCATTCTATATAATATTAGGTGTACAAATAAGTTTCCGCAGTTTTTTATAAAAAATTAGGAATTTATTGTAAAGGAAAAGTACATTACGTTTTATTCAAAGTATTTTCCATCATTTGCCACTACTTTTCCCCATCTTTCTGGCAACATTCGGATACCCCGTCGAAAAAACTCTTCATCTTTTGACGCTATCCACAAATCTACCCAATTTTTGGTGTCTTCATATGATGTGAAGCGCTGCTCAGACAGACCATGTGCCATCGACCGGAACAGGTGATAATCAGAAGGGGCTAAGTCTGGTGAATACGGCGGGTGGGGTAAAACTTCCCAGTTGAGTGTTTCCAAGTATGTTTTTACCGGCGCCGCAACATGTGGACGAGCATTATCGTGTAAAAGAATAATTTTGTCGTGTCTGGAGTAGTAATGGGCGCGTTTTTCCTTAAGTGCCCGACTCAATCTCATCAATTGTGTTCGGTAGAGAGCTCCAGTAATGGTTTCGCTTGGTTTCAGCAATTCATAATACACGACACCAAGCTGATCCCACCAAATACACAGCATGAGTTTTTTTCCATGAATATTCGGCTTAGCTGTCGATGTTGATGGTTCGCCGGGCTTAACCCATGACTTTCTCTTCTTTGGATTATCGTAGTGAATCCATTTTTCGTCACCAGTGACTATACGATGCAAAAAACTCTTTTTTTATTCCTGGCAAGCAGCATTTCACTCATGCATAATCGGCGTTCAACGTCTCTCGGCTTTAGTTCATATGGAACCCAATTTCCTTGTTTTTGAATCATTCCTAACGATTTTAAACGATGTGAAATTGCTTGTTGAGTCACTTGTAGAGTAAGTGCAAGTTCTTTTTGCGTTTGGGACGAATCTTCCTCCAATAGTACTTCTAATTCCATGTCTTCGTACACTTTCGGCCTTCCACTGCGTTCTTTGTCTTTAACGTCAAACTCACCGTTCTTAAACTTTTGAAACCATTCCTGACAACTTCTCTCACTTAAAGCAGCTTCACCATATGCTTCTAGAAGCAATCGATGCGCCTCAGCTGCAGATTTTTTCACATTAAAGAAGTAAATCAAACGTTCCCGCAAATGATGCTTATTCGGAATAAAACTTGACATTTTTGCACGAAAAAAATTACGTGATGCTGATACGGAATCACTAGTACTTTAAGGTTATGGTGTTGCCAGATGACTAAACTTGGGATATTACGTTTTACATCTGACAATTTCTCCATAACCTTCTGGTGGGGCCATCTTTTGACAAACCGCGGAAACTTATTTGTACACCTAATAGATTATTTACGACATAACATCCGAGAGACAACATTTTTGGTGACTGAACAAGCTGGTGCAGAAATGGCATATTTTGCCATAGTCTATACAAAGTATCTTAGAAGATGATATCGGGTTATCTTGGCGTTTTTTCTATCTCTTACTAGCAATAGTCCTAATTCAGATATTGTCGCTCAGCTCACCTCCACCAGTCATTTGCATTGAGTGTCTTTGGAGAAAAGTCATCTCCAGTATCTTCCACTCGACCTTGTTGCTAGCCAATTTGGTGCCTCTGTCACTTATTTCGCCTTTCCATCTGTTTATTTGGCGTCCTTTGTTTCATTTTTTTTTCGTCTTTATAGTACCAACTGGTAGTTGTCAATTTTACAACTGGTTTCAAACAAATTAAAAAACAAAAATTGGTGACAATTTTAGTCCATTTTTAATTACAATATTTGTATGGGATTATGTGGCCTGTGCATCCCCACTTTTGTTGATCTATTGCATATGTACCCCAATAGTCATCTCTACAACGAGAAGGACAAGAATATACTTTCATTCTTTGCAATTGTCCCATCTGATGTCAAGGTGAATGTACACATCGGAGTCAGATAGGAAGCACTAACCGGTAGTAGAGCGGCGTGCGCAGACGTAGGTACCCGGCCAGCAGTAACCTAGTGAGCGCGCGGGCTGCCGCGCGGCGTAGAGGCGGCGACGTCCCGCGCGATACACACGCGCACACCGAACCCAGCAGTGGCTCCACAATGCACGTGTATCTACACACACATACATTCTTCATACAAACAATCAACAAGCTAAAAAGAGTCATAAAGAAAACCTACATTTGATAGGGCGCTCCTATGAATGCCTACATGGTAATATAAATAATTGTAGGTGTGGTAAATTAAAGTGTCACTACATTTAAATATTTAAGTTTAACTATTAATTAACGCATGTTAACGATATATGTAATAAGTAAAGGTACGATATATGTAATAAGTTACGCACTGTATTCTGCGCTTGCTGATTCGATATACTTTGTAAAATTTAGGATGATAATTTTGACAGGTCACACTAAGGATGAGGGCAGTGTAAAATCGTTAATGAACGTATTCGATTATCGATAACAATTTTTGTTATTCTATTTTTTTCTAAATAACAGCTGACTATATTTGTTTCACCCACCACACCACGTGCAATTATCATCGGATAACAATTTAAAAAAGTGAACATTAGATATATTAATTATAGATTTCTTTTCAAATAAAAGTGATAGATAATTGCCAATAACTTACATATTTACAATAAATAATATAATTTAACCTAATTTATTTTATTTCAAATCGATTTTCGATAGTCCGTAGTTGTTCGTTATGAGTAGCAGCACTTCGCTAAGGGGGCGGTCCATCCATAAAGTACGATATTATCGGAAGTACATTTTACCCGAAAAAATACGAAACTTCATGTGCGTGAACTAATTTTACCCTGAACCTGAACTACTTTTACCCTGGTTAAAAATATTATCATCCTATATTTAACAAGGTATAATTAGTTATGGACTTATCGTATATGGGCGGACGTTCTTCATCTATTTCTATTTTTGAACGTTATTCATCATTCTATATCTTACAATTTGAAAGGCCGTGCAGGGCGCGCGCACCTATCTTAATTTAAATTATTTATTTAAAACTCATATACATCTATATTTAAAATAGTTTTGTGGGTGTTTCTATTTAGTCTAGTAATAATGAAATCGGTCCATGAGGATCACTGTTGGATCACCTGACACATATATCGGTGAGTGCGAGTAGTGAGTTCAGGCGGGCGGTCAGCGGAGCGCTTTCGTCGGAGAGCAGGGTCGCCAGCGGCGGCGCTGCGGCGGCGGCGGCCGCGCGCGACCGCACGCATAGACGGCCGACACCCGCCACGCACTCGCCGCGTTCACTAGCACTCCACTCTAAACGCAACATTTTTTCGGTATCAATGGCATATCCTCAAAATTATAATTATAGAAAAATAGGTATAAAAACGTGGAGTCCATACGAATCTGTATAATTAATTCAGATTCTTATGTATTCTACGTTTCCATTGTCTTAATACTATTATTTTAACTTTTATCTCCCACACTTTTTTTTAGGGTTTTTATATCCCATTATGTGGTCATTTTTTTGGGTAAAAGCCTCCTCCATCTTAAATCACTTCACTAGGGCTTGGTTCATCCTGTTTTTTCCTGCTGTTTCAACAATATCGTTTGCCCATCTTTTCCTATATCTTCCTACACTCCGTTTTCCTATCGGACCAGGATATTTTGTTATCTTGCAGGTCCACCTTTCCCTACATCCACCACCATTGTCCCTACATCTCATAACATGCTCTGCCCATTTCCATTTATTTTTTAGACAATATTCGAGATCATCTTTTATTTCTTAATTTCTATCTTATCTTCTTAATTTCAAAATGATTTTTTCCATTACTTGTTGGCAAGATAATATTTTGTTCTTTACTTTCTCACTATACATCCATATTTGGCTTGTATATGTCAGGCTTGTGAGAATGCAGGAGTCCATCACAGTGTTTTTTATTTCCGAGGGGTAGTTTCCTTTTAAGATTTCTTTTATATTCTATTTATTATAGTATATTAATAAAACCGTTTAACTTAAAAGATTTGAAGTGTGTAATGAACTATAATAATAATTGTTATTGAATATTTATAGTCGATAATTCAAGATTTGTAATGTGTGACTTTTGATGATCCTAAAACGGTTTATTTCCATTTATTCTTTTCGAAATTTGGTTAACATAACGTAAACTTCGTCGTGCAATATTACCAGACTGTGGTTATATAATGTTACAAGTTTACCTGGTGGTGGTTCGGCCAGTGCGTTAAGGAACAATTGTAAAAGACCAGAGGAAGGCGGCACCGGTGCCACCAGTGACAGATCAGCGGCGCGTACCCACTCTTCCACAGAGCCGCCGTTCAAAGCGCGTCGCTCCGCTGGGGAATGGATATATATAGGTTCTATATTTACATATAGGTCTAATCAAATTGCTAAAATTTTTAAGAAAAGCCAGGTCAAAAGTACCCTTAACCGGCGGGCTTGCATGCTTGAGTATGGAGGAAGCAAGGGAAGTATGCCGTATGATCGTAGCAGATGGAGATCTGTAGTCTCTGACTACCTCTACAGGAGACAGGCGTAACGATATGTATGTATGTATGTATGTATATTGGTCTAAATCGTAAAATTTGGTTAATAATATTATAATTCCGTTTCACCCATAAAATTAGTATGAGTGAAACGGAAGGCGTTGGCAATAAGATCTGTTATGCTGGCACGCAGCTTTGCACGTTGCAGTGAAAAAGCTAAAATAACTTTGTTTCAGGCATACTGCCAAGTTTCCTATACATGAAACCTGTGGTATGTTTACACGCCGCGAACCATCAACGCCCTGCGGGTCCAATATAATCGGTCCGATTTCAGAATATTGTTTGGAGCTGTCCAGTATCTGCAGTGCACGACGTATGTTCATTAAAGCCCGAACCGATGGTTTTTGGGTAATTTGCGAGTAACTCGTTGTAAAAGTACTCTATAATGACAACCGTTACTGCTAAATTCAACTCGCGCCTTATAAACCATCTAAATCGACTTTAATTTTAATGAAAATTTTATAGTATATACCATTATAATATATAAGACCCAAGTCGACTAGTATACTGTGAATGGCACCGTACTCTCTAGTTATTAAAAAAATATCATTTTAAAAGATTTAATCAGGGACACATTGAAATATTCTCTTGGCATTCATATGACGAATTTTTAAACAAAACCAATTGAAATGTGTCCACGTGAAACAGATTGTCCATACATTTGTAATTGTATGAAACAATATTTCTAATTTTTTTGCAACAAAATAAATGTTAAAAAGGATATTTTCTAAAATAAAAGATATTACTTTCGGAATAAACTACATGTGAGTTTTTTTACACTGACACGAGGACACTTGTTCATCTTCATTGAATAAAACACTAATTCAACCATAATCTTTGAATGCGGTAATAAAATCATAAGATTATGTTTCTACTTACATATTTGCATGAGTTCCGTGGCCCATTGTAAATTATCCGCATCCAAGTGCGCGGCTAACATCGCGCACGCCATTCTGCAACCTTTAACAATGTCAAAAATACAATAATACAACAAATGAAATTATCAAAAAGTTATTTATTCTTCAAAAGATTCTCGGCCCCAAACAGCGACATTCGAACAGCTCGTAACCAATAACAGAAGATACAAAGATAAACAGACGAAACGAAACGGGGACATCCACACTTCGCGCAGGGGTGTGGGATCGAGCCTCGGGGATGAACCCCACTGCTCACCGTCAACTTTTCTATCCGTGCCAATGTATTATTTGAAGTCATTTTGCTGATGAAGATCTCGCCGGCACGTGTGTTTAGGTTATACTGAACTACTTGCAACTTTTATTATTTTAAATACTTCAACTTTTTACTTTGTTTTATTAATCACTATTACTTAACAAAAATTACGTGACACGTGAAAGTTGATTTCTCAAAAACTAGTTTTTATTGGTTACGTGATTATAACAAGACAGACCAATATAGAGTACGTAACCATAGATACTACAGAGTAAGAAAGATAATGTTATTTTATTATTTAAACAGTAGCTGATCTAAGCAACCGTACCGTCGTGCAGTGAGACCGCAGCCAATCGCTGCACGAGATGGTGGCGCATCGCGTCCCTCTCATCAGCTCGCAGCCACCGCGACCACTGCGTCAGTAGCTCCACGCTCAGGGTCAACAGTCGGACGTCGCGATTCTAATATGGTGAAGTCAGATAGCTTTAGATTAGCCTTTGCATATTATTTTGAAAACAATGTCAATGTTATTACTGTTAATGTCAGGGACAATTCACTCTTTCGCTACGGAGAGCTTGCGTCAAAATATGATCGCTGTAAACGGAGCGAATTACTGAAGTACGGAATGCTACGAAGTAATAAAAGTCGATTCTTGTTCTCTAAATTTTACAATGATATTTATTATGTTCAGTTATATCATTTTACTTTTTCAAATATAAAAATTTATAATCAATATTTATTTTTTTAAATATTGTATTTTATAATATTTTTAATACTACGCAATTATTAAGGCATTTAAAACCGAACATAATATTAATAATCGACTTTGCTATCGTAAAGTTGAAAGCATGGAACCATACAATACCCAACATCACATTGTGAACAATATTAACTTTGGCTCATGTCTTTTTTCTCGTTTATTACTGAAGACACATTTTATTTCATTACAGTCAATTGTTTAAGGCACGCAAGTTTGCCAGATTTTCGATTAACAAGAGTATGTCATGTAAAGTATATATTGTATGAACGTATATGTACGCTCTTTGTTCCCGCGCGCCCACTTTTCCAAAGCGTATATGTAATTACGCTCTTCGTATATGAATGGTCATTCTTCGAGGGCGTATATATACGCCCGTCGAAACGAAATGGTTATAAATTCACGATAAATGCATTTACTTCATTTCACTCCTCACCATCAGGTTTATATTCAGTGTTTTATGAAATGGTTAGGCCCGTGCACAGAAGTAATACACATATAGACTGCGAAAAAAAAGTCTCATAAAATACATTTGCTTCTTTCATTAAACTCGTTACCCGTGCATCAACGTCCAGTTTATAGTAGTAGTTGATCAAGAAACTCAGGTCGCTGCACTCCACGTATCGCGACACGCTAGTCAGCAACACCAGACACTGCAAATCGTGGTCATCCGACAATCCCAAGTGCGTGCTCAGTATATCCACAACACGGTAACTGTCAAACGTTAACAATATTTTTTGTTAAACAAATTAAAATTCAAAGTACAAGCGATTATGCTAACGTTTATTGTTAACATCGTAGACGTTATTAATATCTTAACTTACTTGATGCATTTAGAAGCTTTATTGAGAAATGTACACGCCTTCTGTAAATGCCGCCTCATGTTGTGGCGCGTGATCCCCGAAAGAAATAGCCACGGTAGAGAATCTTCGGATTCTTCTGCCGAGTACCTCCGGAGCCGCTCAAACAATATTTGTTGGATCTGATTAGCTACTTGGTCTTGAATCTGTTAATGATATTTGTCAATCATATATCAATTTGTACTGGTATTTATTTACGTTATTCATTAGTATACAAAAGTTAGAAACCAGTAACGTTAGTCCGTAGTGACATGAGAATAACATTTCGCACTCGATCCTCAATTACAATGTTAAATCGTATTCATACAGTCCGGACTATTGGTATTAATTTAATTTAGCATTTATTAAATAATGTGATGTGATAAAAAAATCGTGAACAAAACTGTTTGTGCCGGAAAATATATACTAACTGGCTATCTCACAAATCTAATTTTTTACATTCCATATACATATGTCTCATTGCTGAGCAAGGTGTCCTCTATTTCTCCTCCTCCTCTATTTCTGTAGTAATAGACATTAGCCTACCACGCTTGCCTAAGACGCCCGGATTCGGAATAAATACCTGCAAGGAATACATATACTCGTATTTATCTCGATGCGAGAATCAAACCCGCATCCATTGACTCGAAAGTGATGATTTTGCCATATAGCCAATAAGTGGTGATCCAGTACGGTGCATTTTTCTTGCAACTTCTTTCCACGCACCACTACCCTGTGGTACCACCTACCTTCAGCAGTGTTTTCGAATCGATACGATATTGGAACTTTCATAAAACAAGCCTACTAAAGGTCGGCAACGTTTCTGCATTGCGGATGTCTATGGGCGGCGTTGATTGCTTTCCATCGGGTGACACGCCTGCTCGTTTGCCTAAAAAAATGTCGTTTGAGGGTATTAGGAAAACATACATTGGCCAAATTGCCGAAGTTTTTAAGAAAGGCCAGGTCACCCTAACCGTACCGTACCGGCCAAGTACCCTTAATCGACGAACTTACATGAACACAGTGATGAGTGTGGAGGAAGCAAGGAAAGTATGCCGAGATCATAGCAGATGGAGATCTGTAGTCTCTGCCTACTCCTACGGGAAACAGGCGTGACGATATTTATGTTGTAATATGTATGTTATAATATGAGCAATACGATAAAACTCTTATATAAGACCACTTTTACTGACCTTGATTTCAGGATCAGAAAGTTGATGCATAGGTCCCGTGAGAAAAGCATCGATCATGTGTTCGCTAGGCTTCTGTATTACTAACTCTCCCAAAGCGGTGATCGCGGTGCCACGAACTAGGATGCTCGCATCGCGACATAAACCAACTAAGATCTGGGAATTTTACAAAAATTTCATTGATTTAATTTTCAGTAGAATCTTTAGCTCTGTCAGCATTGTACATAATGCTTTAAAGATTTTTTTATTGTAAATATTTAAAAAAAAGCACTTTTGTATTACTTTCATAATAATGGGATTTTTTTTCAAATACCCATCTTATTCAGTATATACCAGATCTTTCGTAACTAGACAAATAAGCGTCAACTGAATACATGTGAACTACTAAGGACACTACCAATGCCTTGCCCACCGAACTACAGGATGAGAATATGGAAGGGTAAGAAGGAAAACATAGGAGGTGGAGAATGAAATATACCGCACACATCAGATGAGACATTATGCTGTCACTCGAAAAGGCCCGGATTTAAGGCGATTCGAGCGATTGGGCCCAAAATTGAACTGCCCCGTATCACCAACCAAATTCGAAAAGTTTTTCGAAATTCAAAGCAATTTTTGACTATAAAGGATAAATTATTGAAATAATTAAAAATATATTAATTTTAAGTTTAGTTCGTTGATCAAAAAGTTTACATTTTTATTGGATAATGATAGAGCAACGGCATTTCCAAACTTGTTTATTGCTCTCCGAATATATTTCAAAATTCCAATGAGCGTTGCTTCTGGAGAGAGACCATTTTCCAGGCTAAAACTAATTAAAAACTATCCGAGATCAACAATGACTCAGGATAGATTAAATTTAGGATTTTCAAACTACTTTAAAAGAATTTACAGAACAAAAACTTAGAATATTTCTTAGTTTTTGTTCTGTAAATTCTCAAGTTTGTAAATTCATATTTAATGATGTAAATTTATATTTAATAAAATGTAATTGTTTTTGTATTTTGTGCGTTTTTATTTTTTAATGTATGTAGAAGTTTACCTATCTTATGATCCATAACAGTCGATATATATACACATATAGAATTTGTATTTTATTTAATATATAGAGGGTCCGCACTTATCGGATCCGGGCCTGCACCCGAATATGGGTGCAGCGACAGTCAACGGGTAAAAGGATGTTTTGAAGAAAAAAACCAAAGTGCATTTATAATTACGTCAATGACAAAAATAGATAGTGGCAGTGACCCCTAGGTCGTTGGGAGCTGGATCGGACGGCGCGGTGGCCAGCAGGCGGTGAACGAGAGACGCAGCCGCCCGTCGTACGACCGCGCGTTCGTCGCACACACACCGCGCACCGACCGCCACTAACCGCGATACCGCACCCGCGCCATTCAAATTCTGCATGTACACGTCAAATCATTAAGCATGAGCCACACCTTCAGACAGCATATCTTGTGCTATCAGTTATACAAATTGAATAATTGTATAGTCAACTATATATATATATATATATATATATATATATATATATATATATATATATATATATATATATATATATATATATATATATATATATATATATATATGTATATATATATATATATATATATATATATATATAGATAGATAGAGAGAGAGAGAGGGGGCTAGTGTATATAAGTATATATTTACTGTATATATAATAATACTGCATAAAAAAATTTCTAAAAGTTTTTAAAGAGGGTTTTGGTGTTATGAAATAAATCTAGGGCTTTAAATAACTTATTGTAGGAATGTGTGTATAGACTGTGTAGTAGTATGGCAAAACAATAACAACACTGAACAGATTATCAGCTGGGGGAAGATCTTTTCATCCTTGCGTGGGAGGCAGCACTTCCTTTCGTTGGAATCATGGGGTTCGCCAGCTCGCATAAATCATATTGCTTAGTGTACCTTACCTAACTATAACTTATATAGTTTAGTTTAGAAGTTCTCGGTGTGGAAAGAAGTATGAAGAAGTGCGGTGGCTACTTAAGCGAGGCTTAACAAACGTAGATTTATATACGTTTTGCTTCGATCCCGGTGTGGCCTGAGCATTATGTCCATTTAATTAATCAATCAACAGCCCGCGACAATCCACTGCTGGACAGAGGCCTCCCCCAAGAAGCACCACCAAGCCCAATCTTCGGCTTCGGCTTCATGCATCCAGTTTCTGCCAGCCGCCTCGAGTAGATTCGTCACACCATCTAGCCGGGGGGTGTACCACACTACGTTTGCCAAGAAACGGTTTCCATTATAGCACTAATATATCCCAGCAGTTGTCAGATCTTCGACAAAAGTGACCAGCTTATTACCACTTCAGTTTGCTAATTCGGGAAACTGTCGGCTAACGCAAATTTACGGACGTAAGAGTTTAATGCCATTACAACATCATTTCTTGATATTTGGGTTCAGTTGCAAATGCTTTACGTTAACTATTGGAAACCTAATCGTGCGTTTCTAAAAAATAATATTACTTATGAAACATACAATAGCAGGAACGTATCAGTAAAAAAGTAAATTAATACTATTTAAAACTGCATTATCACTCACTTACTGATTGATATTTTATTAGGGAAACTGTAAGAGACTTTGTTCTAAAAAAATGTTCGGATATGGCTCGAGGTAGAGGAATTATATCCAAACCTTGAAAATCTGTGCCTGGTAAGTTGTTCGACGGCCAGCGTCTGCCGGGCCTACCGAGCGAATACCTACCGGGGTCGCCCTCGAAAAATCCAAAATGACGGAAACAAGAACAAGACAAGAAGAAGAAGAGGAAAACAAGATCGCCGCTATACCTAGCTAAAATCGTCATTTATGGGGCGATTTCGTTGAAATTTGGCAAAAGTCCTAAACGATGGCGTAGCTTCGAAGGGCCCCGAATAGCTAGTTTTAAATAAAAAAATAGTACCTTGATAGCGTTTTTCATAGCCTCGTACGGGCTGTCGATGCAGTCGGTGAGTATGACGAGCGCGCGCATACGCAACGCACTAGAAACGTCTTCGACTCGATCGTAAACTGCGCGCAGAATTTCTGCGTGCGGAACTGTGTGTGGACGTTGACGCAGTAGATCTGCTATCTCCTCCTCCGATAGCTGGTGACCAAATTATTTTTTTATTGAATCTTTTTGTATAGAATATAAGCTTTGTGCAGGCTTAAAATATTTAGCAAAAAATGTAGAGTGTACTATATTACTAAACTTACTTCTTCCTCTATTAGAGGTTCTTGACTACTTTCATCTTCTGTGGAAATGTTATCCGAAACAGCAGGTGGCTCTATTTCTTGTACGTTAGCCTCAGCTACGTCTTCACGATCTTCTTGACCAGTGTTTTCATTTGTACTATCAGGGGCTAGAAAGTAACATTTTAATGCAATAGTATAACTAATATATTATTATCTCAAGTGTAAAAAAAACAGGGATAAAATTTAGTATATAATAACTTATTAATTTTTTGTTATACAGAAAAGCTACAGGTAATTGTTTTCTACAGCATTAATAGTTCGATGTACACGCACATACTGCTAATATGCCCCTTATCTCACATCAAGTAGGAGTAGAATAAAGGGGGCCAGCTCGATCGGGGAAGTACCTCACCTTTGCGGATTATGTTGGTGTTGTGTTGGTTTTATTATGTTACCACATTTTTCCCTTTCCTTTATTTCCTTTTTCTCATTAAATCATTTTCCTCCTATTATTTAACTCCTTATCTAAGGTAAGTAAAATATCTGCAGAGCCCTTAGTATGGTTGCTTACCATCTAGTGAAGGCAGTGGTTATTTGCGTATCTATTTCTTAAAAATAATTATTTATTTTTCTTTTTATCTTAAGACAAGCTACACATCTATAATAATTCTGTTGTTTTAGGTATCCAAGAATAAAAGGTAAGGATTTACCAAATTTTTAAGGGTGAGTCATTTGCACTATTGCTACTCTTTTGAATAATAATTCTTTGAAATACTAAATGAATTATGATCTCATATTCTTCGTCTTTACTAGTTTATTTTTTTTTATATGATAGGAAGGCAAACCAGCAGGTGTGACACCCGATGGAAAGCAATCAACAGCGCTCATAGACATCCGCAGTGCCATGGGCATTCCAGAAGCATTGCTGGCCTTTAAGGAAAGTGTAGGCTTGATTCTTAAAAGTTCCAATATCGTATCGATTCGGAAACACCGCTGGAGGTAGCTGGTTCCATAGAGTAGTGGTGCGTGGAAAGAAGTTTCTTGAAAAACGCACTGCACTGGATCACCACTCATCCAGATGGTGGGGATGAAATTTTTCCTTGTGGCGAGTTGTACGGTAGTGGAATTCAGCGGCCGGGATTATTCGGACCAATTCCTTCAGACAATTGGAACAATCCCCATTGTAATATCGATAGAAGATGCTGAGAGATGATATTCCTCCGCAATAATCTACTTGTATTACCACTTATTATAGTTTTGGAATGACATAGGTATAGTAACAGGTAGGATTACCAGTTCAACTGTCTTTCCGGTAAACAAACCATCTGTTGAACATTATAAGAATTATTCTGATGTGACTTGACTTTTATATACCACTGATGCTTGTAATAATGAAAAGAACTCAAATATTACCTTCATTATTTGTGTTTCCAGGAGAATCTGTGGCTGACCTTGATACTTCTGGACTATTGCTTAATAGTTTATAAAGTATCTCCTGAAAACAAGATAATTATATATATTGTTGCGTAACAAATTAAAATATCTAATTCAGTTAAAAGCAATAGTAATTATAACAGGTATTTGTTACACTATCTGATACTCTATAATTGCTTTTTTTTTTTTTTTTTTTATAATTTCACGCCTATCCCCCGCAGGGGTTGGCAGAGACCACAGAGCTCCATTCGCTGCCATTCATCGCAGCGAAACGGCTCGTCATTGGTCACTTTTCGCCCTCGTGAGAATTTATTTTTAAGTAATTGCTTTTTTTTGTTGATAAATTGAGATTACCTCATGGATTTTTTAGATCGTGTAATAATTTATTTATTTATTACTTGATAATTGAGTTCAATTGTTTACATAGAAAACCTAAGGTAAATAAGTAGTAGTATTTAAAAAACTTCTCACCAGAGCAATCTGACGATGTGATACTTTTGAAGTACTTGAAAGTTTAAGTAACCATTTTACAAAATCACGATAGGATTTGTGTGGAAGTAAACTCATTAACCCTATGACCAAACTCATTCGCGCTGTTCTCACTTCTGCACGTTCCTACAAAATAAAAATTTCTTTGTTCAATTATTAAAGACCATTAATATTATTAAAATAAAATATATCCATCTTTCATCCTTTAGGCCACACCATTTTCATCACATGAAATGCAAAAACTTTGCACAAGCTTGTCAGTCTCAGACATTATGACATATTACCCACTGCTAAACGATTACTTAGGCTGAAAAGTTGAAATACACACTAATTTTTTTATTATTTTCAAGTATATCAATGATATATCTTTCTAATATATTTTTATAATGACACATTACTCTAACATATTACTAAACACTAAATACTCTAAAAATTAAGTGCACACTTCAGATTACATATAACAGTTTGAGAGCAAATGTGCAGTAATTCATGATTTGTCTACTTTTATGGTCTATTGGAATATTGGAGTGGAAACAGTGTATTGGCAAAAGTAATGTGGAATATCAGCCAGCTTGATGGGAAATAATGCTTATATTTATTATGTATAATAGAAATTAGCAGTTATAATTTGTTCTGGCTCTTTGCCATGAACTGAACGGCTAGCTTGTTTGCTTACCTGTCATATAAAAAACTATAAAATGCAACTCCTATTATAACATTACAAGCTGATTGTTTTCGAAATATATTAAGATGTACAATCAGAAAAAATATTCAATTCTTCGGAACTTTGACATGTACATACATATAAATATCATGACGCCTGTCTACGTAGGGATAGGTAGAGACCACAGATCTCCATCTGCTATGACCTCGGCATACTTTCCCTGCTTCCTCCACACTCATTACTTTCCTCATGTAAGCCTGCTGGTAAAAGGTACTTGACCTGGCCTTTCTTAAAACGCTTCAGCAATTTGGTAAAGGTATGTTTTGGGTGGTCTTCCCCTACCGACTCTTCCATCCACATCCGCAGCGTAAATTTCTTTTGCCAGTCGTCTTTCCTCCATTCTCTCTATGTGCCCAAACCATCTAAGCATCCCTTTCTCAACTTTTGCCACAACACCTTCTTTCACTCGACATGGCTCTCTTATATCTTCATTTTTTATTCTATCATTCAAAGTCACCTCACCGATACTTCTTAATGCTCTCACTTCTACCGCATTCAGTCTACTTTCATGACACTTCTACCAAACCCAACTTTCACTACCATACATCAATCGGAACAGGCATTTCCCGAAAAACTGCCAGTCAGGCTGTTTTAGACACATTCTGACTTTTCATGAAGGAGTGGAGTTTTCATGAAGTTAGTAAGAGGACCATCACTTTAGTCTTACTAAAGCTCCATGCATTATGTTTATCATCTTCATTGAAACTTTGACAACAATAGAAAAACTAAGTATGATTTGACAACAATAGAAATACTAGCTTCAAAATAGTTATTTAATCTTACCAAACCATCCTGTGTGAAGCATAGATGTTCTAAAAGAATATTGTATCCCTTCAGTGCAGCTTTGCCATATTTACTAAGGAGTAATCCTGAATATGTAACATATGATGCTCTAACTAGGTTCTGAAATAATATCTCTTTCACAAAATGGTATAATACTTGAGAATGTTATATACACCAAATGTTGAAATTATTGTTTCATTAAAGTTAAATAAAAATAAATTTTGTTGACCCCAATCTGAGACTCTGTTAATGAAGTAAATGTGAATGCTTTATTTAAATCAAAGTTATGTCAAACACACAATTTAATTTAGAATGTAATTATCAAGTACAACTGAAGAAGTATTTGTGTCACTAGATAGAAAACAATCAACACAACCCACAGACATCTACAACACCATAGGCATTGCAGAAATATTTGCAAAATATGTAAGATTAAAATGTGGTATGAGTTTGGAAATACTCCTGAAGGTAACTGATTATTAGCACTCATACAGATGGTAAGAAAAACAAAACTTTTCTATGTAGTAAGTTGTGCAGGAGTAAAATTCAGAGGCAAAAATTCTAAATAATTCCTATGAACATTCCCCATAGTTCTCCATAAGAATGATATAAAATACTGAGAAATGAGATCACTCTCTCTGCAGTGCCTAATGATCTAGCAGTTTGATGAGATCTTAATCATTAATGATTCAAACTACCTATTGATATTAAATTTTGTTACTTACATTAGCAGCCCTGCTATCAACTGAAGCAGATATCAGTTTTGGAAGAAGACATTTGAAGAGAATTTGAATAGCATCTACGTTTGGAACTCCATTTTGATCACACATCAATGTATCTATCATTTCATATATCATAGTGCATAAATTATTTAATTCTATTTTATCTAAAAGGTACACATTCAAATTTTATATTTGTGCTGAATTTTAATTAAATTGAAATTTTATGTATCACATCCATTGGTTACTAAGTGAACATTAAAAATTCATACCTATATTAAGTTTATTCATAACAGCACCACCAGTAATGTTAACTAGATTACTTAAAATATCTTCAAAATTCATATCACTTGGATTTAATTGAAGTGTTCTAATAATTGCTTTTAAATCTAATGCCAAATCTTGTAATCCTTTTATTGTAGAATTAACTTCATGAATCAATTCTCTAATATTAAAATAAGTTTCTTCATTGTCACACATAGTTTTTGGAAAACTAAGGCAAGCCAGCGAATGAGCAAACAGTTGAGAATGATAAATGTGATATGCTTTGTATCCAGGAATAGAAAGTAATTTATAATATAAGCGCGAAGCCAGTACAGCACTGATTCGATATTCTTTAGTGAGAACATTTTTGGTACCATAATCTATATGAAATGCTAGTAATGTTAGTAATTTTTGATGCTGAATTTCATGAGATAATCTTGCCCAAGACCTTTCTTCTATATAATTTGGATCATCATGTAGCCAGTAATTAAAAGAATCCATTATACTCAGGAAAACAGAATGCAAATCGCAAGTCTCCATTGAAATCTCATATTCCGGTGGTAAATCACAAACTTCAAGAAATTCTGAATAATATATAGCCTGTACCCATTCTTCACTAAGATAATCCAGGCGTAATTTTTCTATTTGATTTAAAATTTCCAACATTATATTATTTACTTTTTCTAAGTTTATAAAGTCAAATTATATAAATTCAATTACTGATTTATAGCATATTTTACTAAATAAAAATATTCATTTTCGTTGACGGAACGACAAAGTTAACATTGGATATTTATCTCTTTATAATACATAGTTTGTATTTATTGTATACGAGAAAACGAGAATTAGGTTAGGAATTAGATAGAATAGAATGTAGATTGTCAATATTATTATGATATATAACTATGGCCCTATTACAGATTGCTTAAAATAACTTGTTTTAAAATTTTATAACCTATGGGTGTTGGCAATACTGGATCAATGAACTGTCAATTATAGTTGTCATAACATTCTTGTATCAGATGTCACGAAGTTTTTATGCAAAAATTAATGTTTTCTTTTTTAGCTAAGCTTAGAATCCGTGATAGTTCCATTTGTGAGTGTGGATTGGAAGATGGTAATGTTGATCATATTTTCTTTAATTGTCCTAAACTTTCTTATTCTTTATATGATGTCATCCCTTCAAGTATTTCTCGTCCAGCTAATCTTAAATTCTTAATGGGTTTTGTTTTTACCCCTTTTGTTAAGTTGTTATCTGATTTTATTGCTGCTAATAAAATTCGTTTGTAGTTGTTGTAGTCTAATTCTTGTTATATATGTTATATCATCTGTTTTGCTTATACATTCGCACATTAATTAATTATTATTATTGTTCATGTCATTTTGCTCTTTTAATTTTAATAGCATTAAGATCATTTTCTTCTTATTTATGTGTAGTTTAACTTTTTGTTGTATCCTTTTTTTATCTCTCTAATACTCTCGTGAAAGTTACCACGGTGCGAGTTTTTTTCTGTTTATATATTTCGTTATTTTTTAAGTTTTTATTTGATTGTGTGACTTCCATGATTGACTTGACACTGGCAGAATTCACTGATAGTTGCCATAAACAAAGAATTATTATTATTATATTTCGTGTCATTGACACGTCGTGTGACGCTGATTGTCCACATGTTTGTTATTGTATGGAAATATATTTCTAATTGTGTTAAAAACGATATTTTGTAAAATAAAACATATTGCTTTTGGAGTAAACTACGAATGGGAAAATTTTTTTTTAAACTGCGACGAGAACATCCTGTATAATGAATTTATAGTAGAGTTACTGATATCTGGTCAAGCGATTTATCTTAACATACTTATAACCGAAAATTCTAATGCTAAATTCTGTAAATTAAGTTTTTAATTAATAGACAGTTCTTTGTATTATATTTTATTTTAAATTTATTATTCGTTCAATTATCGAAAATTGCATAGAAGTTAAGATTGTAATTGGCCACATTCAAATGACGCTGATTGTTTGACCCAGTATACAGGTGTGGATTTTAAGGACTAGGCAGTAAAGGCAGGTGTATCTGAACCATTGTAGCTACAGAAAAACATTCTGAGGAAACATTGAATTTTGAAATTTCTTTTAGCATTACGACTTGCATTCACATAAAAACGGCCTATTTACACAAACGTATATTTATTATTATATGAATCAAAAACCTCTATTGGACCAACTGAGGTTAAGGTATACACCTTACTATCCTAGCCAAAATCCAACCTGTATATTGTGCATGCTATTTGCTTTATACTTTACTAACGCAATCGCTTTTATTCATCGCATTTATTCTTTGTTGTTATGTATAAAAATTAACTTGTATCTACTTTTTCAAAAGTTCTTGAAAATTTAAACAATCTTGTAGTTCTTTATTTCTGTTGTGTAAAATTCGTATGTATATTTAAATTAAAGAAACTATTTCCATTACTGATTGATACCTATATACAAATGTCCATTACTGTAAAAATGGGCCAACCTCATACCCAGCGGTGGCCCATATATGGTTGTATAAATAAAATACATTATTCGGTATTTCAATTTTTACAACAATAATTTCAACAATCAAAAGTAAAACTATAATAATTATAAGTAGTTAAATAATATATTAATGGTTAAAA